>ML259715.1:0-76984 GCA_005239495.1 Nicotiana undulata | reverse complement strand
CTTGAATAACACATATTGAACCTGCTCCGGGCTCCGAAATCATAATACGGGCCCGGCAGCACGGGTTTCACATCAAGGTTCATTTTCGTAAGCCTTTAATATTTTCATAAAATAATTTTCTTCAAAAATTCATTTCTCGGACTTGGGTCCTCGGAATTCGATTCCGGTCATACTCCCAAGTCCCATATTTTCCTACGAACCCTCCGGGACCGTCGGATCACGGATCCGGGTCCGTTTACCAGAAATGTTGACCGAAGTCAACTTTATTCAATTAATTACCAAAATTTAACTCTTAAATCAAGGTTTCACATAAAGGCTTCCCAGATCCGCGCCCGGGATGCGAACGCAGATCGAGGTGAGATTAATGGAGGCTTTCGGGCCTCGGAACACAGTACAAATTAGATGCACACAAGATGACCCCTTTTTGGGTCATCACAATCTCCCCCTCTAAAACAAACGTTCGTCCTCGAACGGATGTAGAGTCGTACCTGATGTGCCGAATAGCTGTGGATACCTGCTCCGCATGTCCTCCTCGGACTCCCAAGTCGCCTCACCGACTGGTTGGCCCCTCCACTGGACCTTTACGGCAGAAATTCTCTTAGACCTCAACTGGCGGTCCTGCCTATCAATAATAGCAACTGGCTCCTCCTCGAAGCCCAACTTCTCATCTAACTGAATAGTGCTGAAATCAATCACGTGAGAGAAATCGGCATGATATCTCCGGAGCATGGATACATGAAATACCGGATGAACTCTCGATAAGGCGGGAGGTAAAGCGAGCTCATAAGCAACCTCCCCGACTCGCCTCAACACCTCGAAAGGGCCTATAAACCTGGGGCTCAGCTTGCCCCTCTTCTCGAATCTCATAACGCCCTTCATCGGCGAGATCTTAAACATAACCTTATCTCCCTCCATAAATGCTACATCACGCGCCCGCTGATCCGCGTAACTCTTCTGTCTGGACTGAGCTGTACGGAGCCTTTCCTGAATAATCTTCACCTTTTCCAAGGCATCTCTCACCAGATCTGTACCATATAGCTTGGCCTCGCCAGGCTCAAACCACCCAATCGGAGAACGACATCGCCGACCATATAAAGCCTCGAATGGAGCCATCTCGATGCTGGACTGATAACTGTTATTGTATGCAAACTCTGCCAAAGGCAAGAACTGGTCCCATTGACCGCCAAAATCAATCACACAAGCCCTGAGCATATCCTCCAAAATCTGAACTGTACGCTCCGACTGACCATCAGTCTGAGGGTGAAATGCTGAGCTGAGATCTATCTGAGTGCCCATCTCACTGTGCAATGCTCTCCAGAAGTGCGAGGTGAACTGAGGACCTCGATCTGATATAATGGACACCGGCACACCGTGCAACCGGACTATCTCCCGAACATAAATCTGAGCCAGCCTCTCCGTAGAATAAGTAGTACCTACAGGAATGAAATGCATCGATTTGGTCAACCTATCCACAATGACCCAAACCGCGTCAACCTTCCGCATAGTCCGAGGCAACCCAACAACAAAGTCCATGGTGATGCGCTCCCATTTCCACTCAGGAATGGGCATCTGCTGAAACAAGCCTCCTGGCCTCTGGTGCTCGTACTTGACCTGCTGACAATTGAGACACCTAGCCACAAACTGCACTATATCTTTCTTCATCCGCCTCCACCAGTAGTGCTGCTTCAAATCACGGTACATCTTTGTCGCACCCGGATGAACAGAATACCGAGAACTGTGGGCCTCTTCCAAAATTCTCTTCCTCAAGCCATCAATATTAGGAACACATAAACGGCCATTGAGTCTCAATACACCATCCTCGCCCATAGTAACCTCCTTGGCCCTGCCATGGACCACTGAATCTCGAAGCTCTACAAGGCATGGATCATCAAACTGTCGAGCCATAATCTCCCCCAACAACGAAGACTGAGCAACTACATGAGCCAAAACTCGACGAGGCTCTGAAAGGTCCAACCTCACAAGGTGATTGGCCAAGGACTGGATGTCCAAGGCTAAAGGTCTCTCCTCAGCTGCAATGTAGGCTAAGCTACCCATACTCGCCGCCCTCCTGCTCAAAGCATCTGCTACTACATTCGCCTTGCCCGGATGATATAAAATAGTGAGATCATAATCTTTTAACAATTCAAGCCATCTCCGCTGTCTCAAGTTAAGGTCCCTCTGCTTAAGCAAGTACTGCAGGCTGCGGTGGTCAGTATAAACCTCACAAGATACACCATATAGATAATGCCGCCATATCTTCAAAGCATGAACAATCGCTGCCAACTCCAAATCGTGCACAGGGTAATTCTTTTCATGAACCTTCAGCTGTCGCGAAGCATAAGCAATAACCCTGCCATCCTGCATCAGCACACACCCCAACCCGACGCGTGAAGCGTCGCAATACACGGTATACATCCCAGAACCGGAAGGCAATGACAGAACTGGTGCTGAGGTCAAAGCTGACTTAAGCTTATGAAAGCTCGCCTCACACTCGTCGGACCACCGAAACGGGACATTCTTCTGAGTCAATCTGGTCAGTGGGGCTGCAATAGAGGAGAACCCCTCCACGAATCGGCGATAATAGCCTGCTAGGCCCAAGAAACTCCTGATCTCTGTAGCTGAAGTAGGACGCGGCCAACTCTGAACCGCCTCAATCTTCTGAGGATCAACCTTGATACCTTCCCCGGATACCACATGCCCCAAAAATGCCACGGAATCTAACCAGAACTCACACTTGGAGAACTTAGCATACAATTTCTGTTCCCGCAAGGTCTGGAGCACAACTCTCAAGTGCTGCTCATGCTCACCCAGGCTCCGCGAATAAATCAAGATGTCATCAATGAAGACGATGATGAAGGAATCAATATTCGACCTGAATACCCTATTCATCAAGTCCATGAAGGTTGCTGGGGCATTGGTTAAACCAAAAGACATCACCAGGAACTCATAATGGCCATACCTGGAACGAAATGCAGTCTTCGGAACATCTGAAGCCCGAATCCTCAGCTGATGATAACCCTTCAACCTTAGAAAACACACGAGCACCTGAGCACCCTGTAACTGATCAAACAAATCATCGATGCGCGGCAGAGGATACTTATTCTTAATGGTAACCTTATTCAGCTGGCGGTAGTCAATGCACATCCGCATAGACCCATCCTTCTTCTTCACAAATAAGACTGGAGCACCCCACGGCGACACACTCGGCCTGATGAGCCCTTTCGACAACAACTCCTCAAGCTGCTCCTTCAACTCCTTAAGATCCTTAGGAGCCATACGATAGGGGGGATGGAAATAGGCTGAGTATCTGGAGCCAAATCAATACAAAAGTCAATATCTCAATTTGGAGGCATGCCTGGAAGATTCGAAGGAAACGCATCCGGGAACTCTCGAACAACAGTCACTGATTCAATGGTAGGAGACTCGGCGGTGGTGTCCCGCACATAAGCAAGGTAGGCCAAACAACCCTTCTCGACCATATGCCGAGCCTTTATGAAGGAAATAACCCGGCTGGAGGCACTAACTGAAGAACCTCTCCATTCTAGTCTAGGCGACTCAGGCATGGCTAAAGTGACTGTCTTGGCATGGCAATCTAACACACCATGATAAGGAGATAGCCAATCCATGCCTAGGATAACCTCAAAATCAATCATATCCAGCAATAAAAGGTCTGCTCTGGTATCGAGACCGCAAAAAGTGACCACACAAGACCGGTAGACCCGGTCTACCACCACAGAATCGCCCACATGAGTGGACACGTATATAGGAGAAAACAAGGACTCATAAGGGACATCCAGAAAATGAGAAAATAGTACAGATACATATGAATACGTGGATCCTGGATCAAATAGTGCTGAAGCTTCCCTGCCACATACAGAAATAATACCTGTGATCACGGCGTCTGAGGCCACTGCATCTGATCTGGCCGGAATGGCATAAAATCTGGCTGAGGCTCCGGAAGACTGAACTCCCTCAGAGTGAACAGGAACTAACTGACCTCCTCCTGACTGGCCTCCCCCTCTTAGACGACCCCTGCCGACCTGTCCCCCACCTCGGGGCGGCCGGACTGCTGGTGCTGAACTCCTAGGTTGATAACTCTGATGTACTGCATTGCCCCGATACATGGGACAAAACCTCCACATATGACCCGGCTCCCCATACTCGTAACAACCTTCGGGTGCTACAGCCCGCTGCCCGAAAGAGGAAGAACCCTGAATAGCTGGAGGGCGGTGTGAACCCTCTGGTAAGGCACTGAAATAGAAGCTAGAGGACCTCTGATGACTGGAATAGCTGTTGGGTGCACCCTGGGTGGCTGGGGGACGATAAGAACGCTCTGGCATAGCGCCGAGTTGAGGCCTCGTTGCAATACCCCTGGGAGGTAGTGGAGGTGCTGAATATGAAGGCCTACTGAACTGGCCGCCTTCGAACTGACCTCTACCCCTAGCTGGAGCACCCCTAAAGTCACCTGTGAACCTGGCCCTCTTGTCCTGCTGACCTGACTGACCCTGCTCCCTGCTCCTCATACGGTAACCCTCAATCCGTCGAGATATCTCGACTACAAGATGATATGGGGTACCCATCTGTACCTCTCTGGCCATAGAGGCTCTAATACCTGGATGCAAGCCTTCCACAAACCGCCGCACCCTCTCGGCATCACTAGGCAATATCATAAGGGCATGGCGAGACAACTCTGAAAATCTAGCCTCATAATCAGTCACTGACATCTGCCCCTGCTCTAGTCACTCAAACTGACCACGTAGCTCCTCCCTCTTAGAAGGTGGAATGTATCTGTCTAGAAATAACTGAGTGAACTGGTCCCAAGTGACAGGAGGAGAATCTGCTGGCCTGCTGAGAATATATGACTGCCACCACCTGCGAGCTCTGCCCTCTAACTGAAATGTGGTGAAATCCACTCCATGGGACTCCAAAATCCTCATGTTGTGCAGTCTGTCCCTGCACCTATCAATAAAATCCTGAGCATCCTCTCCCCGCTCACCCCCAAAGACTGGAGGGCGAAGTCAGGTCCATCTATCCAACATCTTCTGATGGTCACCCTCTGCAACTGGCCTGAGCTCTAGGGCTGCTACTACGGGATGAACCCCTCCCACGGGCGGTGTGCCCGGGGTATGACGTGTTGCTGCTGCCTGACCTATGGCCTGAGCGGTAGGGGTCTGGATTCCCCCTCCTGCCTGAGAAGTGGCAGGGTCGGCTAGAAATAAATCAGCCTGAGACACAGTGTCCATGAATCTCAGCATACGGCCCATGACCTCCTGGAAGTCTGGCCCCGTCATGAAATCCACTGGAGCAGGTGCTACTGGAGGCACCTCATCCTGCACCTCTATAATAGGGTCCTCTGGCGGTGCCCCTGGAGTAGCTCTGGGACGTCCTCGTCCCCTGCCTCGAGCAGGTGCTCTACCCCTGCCCCTAGCCGGGGCAGCGGCCTCTCCCGGACCAGGAACATGGGATGCACGCGTCCTCACCATCTGTGAGAGAATGGACGAATAATTTTAGTACATCATAGATTGCACGACAAAAATATGAATAAAGGGAAGTTTCCTAATGCCCCATAGCCTCCTGAAGATAAGTACAGATGTCTTTGTACCGATCCGCAAGACTCTACTGGGCCTGCCCATGACTCGTGAGACTTACGTGAACCTAGTGCTCTGATATCACGTTGTCACGACCCAGAATCCCAATCCGAGTCGTGATGGTGCCCAACGATGGGGTTAGGCAAGCCAACAATAATTACACCAAGTGATACCTTTCTCATCTAGTTAAACAATCAAAGATTCCCAATTTATAACGACGAACATGATACTAGCCTTGAGCGGAAGTGAAATCCCAGTAGATACAAGCCGAAATAAAATGCATACATAGATATACATCCCAAAACCCCAAAATATAAATATACACTACGCGTGTGTGCCAGGAACTAGTGTCACGAGTGTCATGGGCAACTACTGAATATACAATGACTATAATATATACAGATTCTCCGTTTGAATGAAGTGAGCGAAGAAATATAACAAAAGAGCTCCAGGGTGCTGCTAGGAAGTCGCCGAGAAAGCAGCTCACCGAGAAGTATGACCACGCTATCAATATCTAGCACCGGCCTGATAGTCAGACGTGCCAGCCTCCGGACCTGTACAGTCAAGTATAGAAAAGAAAAGAAAGTGCAGCATGAGTACATATTAAATAAATATGTACCCAGTGAGTATCCCTCCTAAACTCGAAGAAGTAGTGACGAGAGGTCGACTCGATACTCACTAGGGTCCAGCAGTAATAACATATGATGAAATATGATGAAATATGGTAGGCATGTCAGGGAAAAATAAGCAACAAATACACGTACAAAGAACAGAAAATCCAAACAGTTACTAAACATAAACCATAAAGCACTTTCAAGAGTAAGACAACCGAATGAAAACAAAAATCACAAATTCTTTGATTCGCCGTGGCGTACGGCCCGCTCCCTTATATTTCACGATTTCATTTCAAATCCGCTGTGGCGTACGACCCGCTTCCTTATATTTTATAATTTCATTTCAAATCCGCCGTGGCGTACGGCCCGCTCCCTTATATTTCATAATTTCATTTCAAATCCGCCGTGGCGTACGACCCACTCCCATATTTTTCATAATTTCTTTTCAATAAAGCCTCAGAAGAATAATGCGATACAAAACAAAATTTCGTAGTACATGTGGCATTACGATAAATCATATGAAGCATTACCAAGAAAACATATCAGGCATTACAAGAAAAACATATTTAAGGCATTGCAGGAAAAACATATTTAAGGCATTACAGGAAAAACATACAAGGCATGATGTGGGCCTAACTATCCGGACGTAACAATAATAGCTGCTACGTACGGTCTCTCGTCACTTGATGCGTACGTAGACCCCAAACAAGTTAAACATAGCATATACATCGGGGACTATTCCCTCTTACAAGGTTAGAAAGGAGACTCACCTCGTGTCGAATCTACCCATCGGACCACAATTGCTCCCGAAACTCCGAACTCTATACCCGAGGACTCGCAACTAGTCAAAAGGTATACACCAACATCAATGCATGTACAATGTGATAACTTATCCTAGTTATTCAATAAAATCTCTATTCTTGAAGAATTCTAAATTTCCAACCCCGGCCTCTCATGGTCAAATCCTGGAAATTTTAGAAGGAATGAACTACCTGAAGCCTAAGGATCGTAATTACATAATTTATTTAGGAATTTTTGGCTAAAATGAAGTTTCACTATTTTCCCAACATCCCACATTTTTCTATCAATTCCTATGAATTTTAAGTTAATTGGAAGAGGATTTTATTTGAATTTGATGTTAAAAGTCATGAAAACGGACTAGGAATCACTTACCTTGAGGAGTTTGAACTTGGGAAGTCTTTTCCCTAGCTTGGAGGAGCTCTAATGGAGGTTGGGTATTGAATAATGAGGAAGAATCCCGTAATTGGACATTTAAGTACTACCTAGGAAAACCTTCACTGCGATCGTGACAAGGGGCCTGCGATCGCGAAGGCCAACTGACCAGACCTCTGCGATCGCGGCAGGGGTCCTGCGATCGCGAAGAACAACTGGCAAGACCTCTGCGATAGCGGCAGGGGTCCTGCGATCACGTAGAACAAACTCACCCGGCCCAGACGCTACTCAATGCGATCGCAAGAAACGGGCTGCGATCGCGAAGGTGTGGAACCCAGACCTCTGCGACAAAGGGGAAGCTGCAATCACATAGAGCAATCAATAGCCCAGCAAAAATCCTTCTCCGCGATCGCAACCCACCTTCTGCGATCGCAGAGAAGGAAACCAGATAGCAGATTTTTGTAGTTTTCCAACTTAGCTCCTGGGGGTCTAAAACACCCCCGAGCCCCTCGGGACCCCGTCCAAAAGCACCGGCAAGTCTGTATTCATGATACGGACTCGCTCGAACTTCCGGAACATGAAAAACAACAACGGAACTCGAAATCAAACCCCAAAACCAAATTAATCAAACTTAAGAACTTTGAAATTCTAGAATTCACTTCAACGCGCCGAACCGGCCTAAACTACTCGGAATGACTTCAAATTTTGTAGACAAGTTATAAATGACACAACGGAACTATTCCCGATTCAAATTTTCAATCGGACCTCGGGAACATAAAATCACCTTTCAAGCCAAATTTCAAATTCTTTAAAAACCTCAAAACTTCATTAACTCCAATTTTCCTCATTTTGATCCGAAACCAATCAAATCAAGTCCGTTTCTTACCAAACTTCACAGATAACTTATATAACACATATTGAACCTATTCCGGGCTCCGAAATCATAATACGGGCCCGGCAACACAGGTTTCACATCAAGGTTCATTTTCATAAGCCTTTAATATTTTCATAAAACAATTTTATTTAAAAATTCATTTCTCAGACTTGGGTCCTCGGAATTCGATTCCGGGCATACGCCCAAGTCCTATATTTTCCTATGGACCTTCCGAAACTGTTGGATCACGGATCCGGGTCCGTTTAAAATGTTGACCAAAGTCAATTTTATTCAATTAATTATCACAAATTTAACTCTTAATCAAGTTTTTCATATAAAGGCTTCCCGGCTACGCGCCTGGGCTGTGCACGCACATCGAGGTGAGATTAATGGAGGCTTTCGGGCCTTGAAACACAGTCCAAATTAGTTGCACATAAGATGACCCCCCTTTTTGGGTCATCACAATAAAAGGGATAGAAAATATAATAAACTGGACCATCTGATTTCTGGGATATTAAGCTATTTTATTCTTTGCATATTGCTCTAAAAATTATTAGTACTTTATTCTTTATTTTACTAATTCGATTATCAATAACCCGAGTTTATCCTAAATTAAGCTTTAGTCAAAAGATCTTATTTTTTTTGGTTAAACAGTAAGGGGTTGGGGCAAGATAAAAAAATATCAGCACAACCTTGAAAGTGACCATCTTGACCACCACATATGTCACACACATTCCACATATAAGATTGAGTTGGTGCACATAACTCGCCCTCGGGAATATTTTGATAATTTTTCCATGGGTGGTTTCCTCCAAAATAAGCATAAGGAGGATCAAAAGTAGAATTACCTACATCAAAACTCTCATGATTTCATGATGCCATGTTTTTCAAATTAACAAATAACAAAAAATACAAAAAATTAAATACAAAAAATAAAAATAAAAGTTCCAACTTGAAACCTGGAAATATGTACACCTACAACTACACCGTTAGTTCCCCGGCAACGGCGCCAAAATTTGATCACGCCTAACTCTAGTCCTAAAAAGGATAAGCAGTCGCAACAAATATAATCCGGTCTAAGAGTCCGGAGTCGAATCACACAGAGAACTAAGGTTTCTCCATAATTATTCAATATCTATAAGAAGACAAGCTCGAAAAAAATTTTAAGTTATAAAGATTAAGATTCTTATATCTAACTAATTAACTAAGAAACTAAAGCAGTAAGTTAACAGCTAAAGATACTAAGGGTTGGAGATTAAATTTAGGAGGTCTAGAGTTATGATTTCCCCAAATGTTGGAATTCTTCCCGCTATATTCCCTACAATTTTGCCTATGTATTCTCTATTGATCGTGAGCACTTTAGGTGTCGTAATTCTCTCTCGGGAAACTACAATAATTTATTAGACACATTCTCTCGAACTACGCTAGTTGGCTTATCTAACCGTTCATTATGACCACGTCAAGGCTTTGTTATTTCTAAACCTATCTTTAAACCCGTTGTATTGATTTCTCACATACGTTAGGAATGACGTTGTTCAACAACCACCTAAATATGTAATATTTCTCAAGAAACACATAATAAATAGGCACAGTCAATCGAGTGGTCATTCAATCAACTAGAATAAGCACATAGTTGAACAAATAGACAAATTCAAAGGTTAAATGATATTAAAACATAACAAGAATTCATCCTCCAAGAGGTTCCATCAAAACCCTAGATAACAAATTAGCTATCATAATAGTATGTAAAACTGTGATACTAAAATTCATAACCAATCATGGAAATAGGAAGAAGGAAGTGAAAAACTCGAAGAAGAATTCCCCGCCTTGCTCCTAGTGTGTTCTTGCCTCCTTAGGTCTAATGTGTGTCAAAAATCCAAAAATAACATTTTTCTATGTATATATACCAAGTAGGATCGAGCCCAAAAAATTATACCTTCTCCTACACGAAAAAGACAGTTTTCCCGGGCAGACCATCTGTTGCTGCGGATTTGGCCACGGATTTTACTCAGTGTTCTGCCTCACATCCGCGGCCAGTGCGCGGCCGCGCACTTGTCGCGCATTTTTCACCTTGTTCTTTTTGGAATTTGAAAAAACATAAAACATGAAAGTTGTAGCCCTTTTAATTATATTTCCACCCATATATTTTGGAGCCCAAATGGAGATCTTAGTGAAAGGTTATGTATATTTTACTAGATAATGCGCAATATGCCTACTCGATTCTTCGTTTGTTCTTAACTATCATCTGTTGATCCCCGAACACGATCACAGATTTATTCCTTGGGCTTTTACTCGGGCTTCAAAGCTCGAAATTACTTGAATTAATTCCATAACATCTACATAGCTCGGAATCACTCCTACATGGCATAAAATACACAATTAGTGCAAAACACTAGCGATTAAAGCTCAAACTCAATTAAAGTGCAGTAAATTAGAGTGTAATAAGCGACTAAAATACGTCATTATAGCCTATCATCAATAACCATCGAAGGCAATTCAAAGGAGATTTTGAAAATAGTCCATTTACCATTTTGAAGAATATTTTTGACCATTAGATTATTTTCCTTTTTTTGGAGAGGTCCTTCTATACAATTTCTTAAAGCAGGTGAATTTGGGATCCGACAGGTGTTCCATATGTTAAGGTTTGAAACTTGTCTTCGTTGCCACAGAATACCTTTAGATCGCGCATCCCATCCTTTTAGTTCTTTTTATCTCGTATTTTTTAATCAGAATGCTTGCCCAATGGGTGATAGGATTTGAAAGAATTCACCATGTCAAGCCAATCAGTAAGGCTGAATTCTTAGAGATAGCTGATTTTACACCAAGGCCTCCAAGTTCCTTAGGGCTTGTAATGGTTTTATAATTAATAAGATGAAGCTTTTTCTCCTCTTTCGTGGTTTCTCAAATGAAGTTTCTTTGAATTTGATCAATTTGTTTTTTGATTTCTTTAGGTAGGATAGTGTATTGCATTTCATGGTTAGGGATAGAGTTTAAAGTTGATAAGGCTAGAGTGGTTCTGCCAGCAATGTTTAAGAACTTTGTTTTTCATGTTGAAAGCCTATCACACATCTTATCTTATTATAAGTTGGTAATCTCCTGCTTTAGGATTTTTATCAAGAATTGGAAAAACCCAGTATTTTCCAAAGGATTGGTTAATTTCGATGTTAAATCTGTTTGTTATATCCTTGGCAATGTCTATGGGACAATTTTTGGATAAAAGGATCTTGGATTTTTGTAGATTGATGGCTTGTCCTGATAGACTAAAGAACAGGAAGAAGTTTAGGCTGTTCCAACTCTTCGAATCAAAGTTTTTTGAAGTTCGTAAGTAGCCGGGAGGTGGGCTTGGAAGCAGTCATCCTTTGAAGAAAGCGTAATAGCTCAATGGTCTTTAGACAATTGTTGATTGTTTTGTAATTTTTTAAATTTTCCTTGGCCATGAGAGTAAGGTCGTCGGCGAAGACTAAATGGGATATGCCCATGTCGTTGTTACTCAGATGTATGGGGTCCCATTGACAGGTATCCACTCAATGTAGGATAATTCGTGAGAGCATTTCCATGCACAGGATAAAGATATAGGGTGAGAGCGGACATCCTTGTCTGATGCCTCTACTAGAGCTAAAACATTTAGTTGTAACCCCATTCACTGAGGTTGTTATTTCACTCGTGCAGATGAAATTCATAATAAGACGCTTTATTTTAGGTGGAAAATTGAAGAAACTAAGGGTTCGATAGATGAAGGACCATTCTAGCCTATCGAAAGATTTTCAAGATCCAGTTTTAAGATCATATTTGCCTTTTTGCATTCTTTGTTTTTTGAATTGGGAGAAAATTTCCTGGATTATGGTGGCGTTGTCACAGGCACGTCTTCGTTTGATAAAGCTGGCTTGGAAAGGATATGATGTGATTAAGGAAGGGTTGCAACCTATTTTCAATGATCTTAGTAATGATTTTGTATATAGTGTTGCATAACCCTATTGGTCAAAAAATAAGGTTATTTGCATTGGGTACTTTAGGAATTAGACATATATAAGTGTTATTAATACCTTAAAATTTTTGTGTACAGAAAATTTGCAAGAAAAGATCAATAACTGAGTGTCCTATTACATTCCAATATTTTGGTAAAAGAAAGGGTGTATGACATCGGGGCTCGGTGCTTTGAAGGGTTTAAATGAGAAGATAGCATTGACTACCTCTGTTGGAAGTAAATCTTTATCTAGGATTGATAGGTCCATATTTTTCAAATTAGGGGGATCATTCTTAATGTTTGACCAATCAGTTGAGATATGGCTTGTGTTGAACATATTATGGAAGTATTTGGATGTATACTGTAGGATCACCACTGGGTCCGTTATCCAATTGCCACTATCATCTTTGAAGAAAGTAATTTATTTCTACGATGTTTATTGGAAGCCATAATATTGAAGAATTTGGTATTTTCATCTCCCTCTTGGATCCTAGAAATTCTTGCTCTAAGTTTTCAATAATCATCCTCTATTCGAAGGATATTATTATAATCTATTTAAAGAGTCTTTTTTCTAGTTGTTGACGAAAAAGACTAGTAGGGTAATTTTTAGAAGATTGAATTCCTTTGAGTCTGGCCAAAATTTTATTTTATTTCCTAAATATATCTCCAAATTGCCTATTTTTCCACTCTTTGACATTGACCAGGAATTTGTTAGAAACTTGGGTGTAATTTGAGTCCTTCCAGCTATCTTTTACTAAGTTGATGAAATCGGGATGTCTACACCAATAAGTTTCTAACCTGAATGATTTTGGGGTTTAACAAAAATTATTTTTAGGGATAATTTCTATTAAAAGAGGATTATGGTCCGAATGTGTTTTAGGGAGATGGGTAACAGTGGCTTTAGGAAAAAGAGTTATCCATTCCTCATTTGCAAAGACTTTGTCAACTTAACAGTGCTTTTTCCTATGGTTGGACCGAGTGAATTTACAATATTTAAAACCCATGTCTATGAGATTACAATTGTTGATACAATCCCAATAAAGTTTAGAACGTTTATTATTAATAGATATCCCACCCATTTTTTCGTTAGCTCGTAGGAGATCATTAAAGTCACCTCCCACAAGACATGGCACCGTTAGGAGGCATGCAAGTCTAATAGATTTTCCCACATTTTATTTCTAAGATTTTTATCCGTACTAGCGTAGATTGAAGTAAATAGACAAGATTTATGAGTAGAAATTACCTCAATTGTAGCACTTATTTCTTGACTCCTACGAATGAAAGTGTGAACATTGACAAGTGTATGGTCCCATAGGATCACCATTCCACCTAATTTCCCATCTTCCGGAATTTCTATCATATCTGTTAAGCCAAAAGGTTAAGCAGTGGCAGATGACTGTCCATCTTAGTCTCTGGCAAGGTGACCATACTAGGATGGTGGGTATCAACTAGGTCTCTGAAGTTTAACCTAAAATCTTCATTGTTTCCTCCACGAATATTCCATATTATGAAGGTCGAGGCTCTATTAATATTGAAGGTTTGGTTGTGTATGTCCCCATTCTCCTTTACCCTCGATGCATGCATCAGATTCTTCCTCTGAAAAGGAACAAGAATCATTGCATGTTGTCCAACCGTTGGGTCTGCTAGAGGCCTTATGTCCATAGTGCACTTGTAGAGTGCCATTGGACAGTAGAGAATATGCCTATGTTGTTGCATCTCCATGAATAGAAAGACTTTTACCTCGTCGAGATTTGAATTTTTGATTAGATTTTCTGGTGTTAAGTTGACTGGGTCCACTTCCTCTTCCATCACTTGTTCCAATTGTTCTTGATTTTGTTGTACAGGAGGTTGTTGAGATCCTTTGTTGTGCATGTGGTGAGTGTTATGTGCATGGGAGGTCTGGGGTTGTTCTACATGTGGATTCCAAGGACTGAAGATTAGGTTGATGTTTGTCACAACTTCTGGGGTGAAGAATGGTAGCTCCATCATTAGAGTTGTGCTCTGAATTGGGACAAAGTGTGGTGGGATGTTTCATCCCCCCCCCCCAATTGTTTGAGTGATGTTGACTGGCATCATTTGTGCAATTGGTTGTAGTATATATTTTATCCAGACTTGGTTCATATGGTTGCTCATCGCCAGTCGAACACCCTCGTAGATGAGTTGTGCTAGATAGTTGGTATTTTGTAGAATTATCACAGTTTCCCTCCCCTCAAATATGAGTTGAAAGAGATGGAATAGCCCACCATGCCCATCCCCACCCATGATAGGGTTGGTGATTTTGTGGTAAAGGAGGTTGAATGAGGATCCTTCGTGGGATTGGATTCTGATTTTGTGGGAGTTGTGTGTTTGCCATTTCTTGTTGCGTGTGATTCATTCTATGTAGCTGATTAGGCGGTAGTGCCTTCTCACTGATATGGGGATTCTTGGCATTATAATTGTGTATAGTAGGATCTATAATAGATGTAATATTGTTCTTTGAAGCTTGCAAACCCATTTGTTTTTCAATGATTAGGGGATCTGTATGCATGTCATTGGAGTGGGTTAGCGTGAAGGTTTTAATAGGAGGTGGAGGGGATTGTTTAAGGTTACGTGTATATTAGAGTTGGCCATTTGTTGTGTAGTAGGATGAGTAGTTTCCATGTGTATTTTTTCAAATACCGCATGCATAGAGGTTGTGTAAAGGGAATAATTTTTCGTGTTAATAGATGGAGATTGTTATTTATTAGGACTAGTAATAAAGCGGTTATTAGTAATAATCTCATCATTAGTATTTTGCATGCAAGGTGATAGTTGGAGAGATGAGGTGGATTTAAGTGTTGAGTGAGTGAAGGGTGATGTGTCTGATAGTAGCCTATATTTATGCAATTTAGATGCAATTTACACTCTAACTTAGCCGCACTTTATTGATGTTTGAATGATAAAAGATAACAAAATGCTCTAATTAAGAAATTGATATTTTGCAGGAGCCACTCCGAGTTCGGAGGAAGCTAAAGAGTGTTTTGGAGTCATTATGAAGCGTGGAAGGTCAATCGAAGGTTAGCCCGGGCGAAACGGAGCGAGAAAAGCAAGTGAAACGACCCATCCTGGTGCGCGGCCGCGAATTACTCGCGATTTGGAAGTAGTGAGGCAGCGAAAATCCGTAGTCAGATCCGCGACAGGACCCGCGGCCGCGGACAGGCGAAAAACAGCAAAACACGCAGGGGCAAATATGTAATTTCCTCGGTGACTAACCTAAACTCGCCCAGAAGTTGGAATGAGTTGGTTTTAGAGGATTTTAGAGGCAAGAACAAGGGAGAGAAGAAACATCAATTCCTAAGAGTTTTTATCTTCTTCTTATTACTTCTATGTGTGGATTATGAATTATATTTGTGATTTGTTGTGCATTAGTATGAGTAGCTAAACTCGTAATCTAGGGTTTTGATGGAACCTTTTGAAGGATGAATTTCTCGTTATATTAATATAGATGTGCCATAGTATTCTCTCTATTGGTTCAACTACATGCTCGTTGTTGTTGAATGAAGGGCCCTAAATTAACTGTTCCTATTTAGTGTGCATTACTAGGGAGATAGTGCCTATTTAGGTTGTTGTTGAACAACATCACTCTTGACGTATATGAGGGATCAGTACAAAGGGTTTAAAGGTGGGATTAGGGATAACAAAACCTTGGGTGCGATCTAAATTTAAGGATAGCTAGCGTAATTCAGGAGCATATGTCTAGTATATTGTTGTAATTACTCAGGAGAGAATTACGACAGTTAGAGTGCTCATGATCGATAGAGAAGACTTAGGCAAATTTATAGCAAACATAGCGGAAAGAACTCCGTCAATAGGGGAAATCAGAACCTTAGATCATACTAATTATTGTCTATAACACGTTCGTAGTTAGTTCTTACTTATTACATTCTCATTAAGTACTTTTATTTAGTAAACATCCAATCTGTTATTTAAATATTTTGGAAGGTTGAATACGTGAATTTGTTTTTCCCGATAAACTGCCACTTTTATTTATGAGAAAATTAACTTTACATAATAGAAGTTGTTGACCAGCTCCGTTTCTCCCCTTAAACTATACTGACTTCAAAACAAACACCTATAGACTATTTCATCCTATACAAGTATTACTACTGTGCTAAAAAATTACTATAGCCACTACATATAATTATGCAAAACTTGAACAAAAAAGTATACTAACAATATCAGCTATCTATGGAAATCTATTCAAATCATCCATGTATCCTTTCCAATTGTTGTGTATATGACTTTTGATATGGACATATGTAGTGATTTCTATGCATATTTGCTCAGCTGATGAACAACCATTTTGAAATCTGAGCGAGTTCCTATCTCTCCATAAGTTGTACACTATCATGTTGAACACTGCTACAATTATGTTGCTAATTCCCTTCTTCTTCTTTGCATGATTCACCACCCATTGTATCTCTTCATCCCACGTTTGAATTTGTGTTTGAGTTCCCATTCAGGTTAGCAGCCTCTTCCATATAGCATTGGTGTATGAACATTCAAAGAATAAATGCTCAAACACCTCATCTGCCTGACCACAAAATACACATGCTTGGGTAACTTGGATACCAATCTTCTGCAGCCTATCTATCATAGGTAATCTTCTCTGTATGGCTAGCCACAAATTGAATTTGTGTATAGGGTGCATATGAGGATGAAGTATCAGAATTTTCCAAGAAACCTTTTGACTATGAGGAGTTTGTAAGTTGTAGAGTTTCTGAATGCTAAACTTTCCATTTGGTTGTTGAAATGCCTTCAATCTTTCCTGCACAGATCCTTGGAAGCTTGGAAAGCTCAATATAAACTCCCTTTGTTCAAAGATCTTCCTTAATACCCAAGCAATACTCTTATCTATGGGCATATTATCTATACACCTATTCTTTATGTAATAAGAATGGATCCACCTAATCCATAAACAGTCTTTTTTCATTATAATTGCCCACAAGTGCTTCACTATTGCAGCTTTGTTCCATCTACAAAGATTTATCACATTTAACCCTCCTAGTGATTGTGGTAAACAAACTCTGTCCCATGCTACCAGAGCTCTTTTTGATATCTCTGCTTGACCTGTCCACAAATAGGTTCTGCATATTGCCTCTATCATCTTGGCTATCTTCTTTGGCGGCAAGAAAATCTGAGCCCAATAAGACTGCATTCCAACTGACTTAATGAGTTGTAATCTTCCAGAGTATGATAATAACTTTGATGTCCAGCAACTTATTCTTGCAGTGATCTTCTCAAATAATGGCCAGCATTGTTGAATAAATAGTTTTTTAGGAGCTAAGGGAACTCCTAGATATTTGAATGGTAGTCTTCCTTCACTATACCCCAACTCCTGCAAAATCAGTTGCTTCATCCTCTCATTTGTGCCTCCTATGTATACTGAACTCTTTTCTGGACTTTCCTGAAGCCCTAATGCCCTTGAGAATTTCAAAAACACATTCTGCAGTAGTTTAATGGAGTTCAGATTAGCTCTGCAAAACATTAACAAGTCATCTGCAAAGCAAACATGCATTACACCTATCCTTTTACATCTTGGATGAAAATGAAATTTTTTATTTAACACCAATTGGTTGAACTCCCTTGTAAATACTCCATTGCTATCACAAATAAGTAAGGTGACATATGATCACCTTGCCTTATCCCCTTCTTCCCTTCAAAATGTTTAGTGAATCCACCATTTAAGTTCAGAGAGTATGACACAGTTGATAGACATTCCATAATCCAGCATATAAATCTCTGTGGAAACCCCAGCTCTATCAGTACTTTTTTCAAGTAGGACCAATCCAAGGTATCATATGCTTTCCTAAGGTCCACTTTTAGGATGCATCTAGCAGACATTCCCTTCCTAGTATAACCTTTGAACAATTCATGAGTGAACAGGATGTTGTCAGTTATGTTCCTACCCTCAATAAATGCCGACTGAGAGTCCCCTACTAGGTAATTCATTACTGCTTTTAACCCGCTAGTAATGATCTTGTACATAGTCGTGCAACAAGCTATTGTCCTAAAGTCCTTAACCTGTGTAGGATTAGGAACTTTAGGTATTAGAGTAATAGCAGTGTTGTTGATGGCCTTTGGTAGCTTCCTTGTAGTAAAGAATTCATGTACATCAGCTATCACATCTCCTTTAATCAGCTCCCATTGTTGTGTGAAAAACTCTACTGGAAAACCATCCACTCCAGGGGCTTTGTCAGTTGGCATGCTTTTAATGGCTTCCATTATCTCCTCAACAGTGACTGCTTTGATTAACTCTAGTTGTTGATGTCTTGTGAGACATGGTCCTTGCTTAATCACCTCAGCATCTGGGCAAGGATTCTTTGTTGATGCCTCTCCCACCAATTTATTAAAGAAGTCCAGAAATTGCTCCTCTATCATCCTAGGATCAGTCAGTTTGATACTTGCATCATTATGAATAGAAACAATATTATTAGTGTTAGTGTGCAGCTTCCATTGGGCATGGAAGTATTTGGTGTTTGCATCTCCATGTTGTATCCATATAGCTCTAGATTTCTGCCTTAACACCTGCTCCTCAATACTGCTACATTTCTCCACTTCAATCAGAATTTCCTTTTCTTGGTCTATGAGATATTGTCTTAAAGGCTGCATAGATAACTAATGTTGAACCAATTCTAGCTTTTGCTTTGCTTGAACCAGCTTTTGTTGATAATATGCCGTATACCTGTTTAAACTTTTCAATGCCTCCTTCAATCTTCTTAGTTTATACCAAGTTATAGCCCCACCAATCACCCTATCATTCTGCATCCATATGTCTTTCACTATCCCATTAAACTCAGGATGATGAAGCACATTATGTTACAGTCTGAAAGGTTTTGGATGCAAGCAACTCTGAATCAAACCAGATTGACAATTCATCAGGATAGGATTATGATCTGAAACTCCAGGATTCAAATATTCTGCTTCTATGTGTTGTTTTGTCATCATCTAGTTGAAATTCCCAAATGCCCAATCGATCTTGCTATACACCCTTGCATTTTCATCCCTTTTGTTGCACCATGTATAATACCATCCTGTGCTCTTCAAAGGTGTGAGTTGCATATTATCTAAGAACTCCTTGAAATCTTGCACTTCTGTCATTGTTATAGGAGCACCAATTATATCATCTACTTGTAAGCTATTATTGAAATCCCCACTGATTAGCCATTCACTAGTGATACTGGATCCAATACTTCTCAATTTATCCCATAGTTGCTTCCTTGATCTCAAATCATTATATGCATACACTACAGTAAACAACCATTTCTTCTGACTTCCTTGATCTACCACTTCACAGTGAATAAACTGTGCATCAACAATAAGGATTTGGATCTGTATATGAGACTTCCAAGCTAACCAAATTCTTCCATTATATGCACAATTGTAATTAAACTGTATTTTCCAATCCTTTATTACCTTCTAAGCTATTCTTTTTGCCTTGTTCTCTTTCACCCTTGTTTCAACTATTCCCACTGTCTCCACCTTGTACTTCCTCAAAAAGAGCATCAACTCCTTCTGCTTAAAGGGCCTATTCAGCCCTCTTATATTCCAAGTGCTCACCATCATAAAATTGGAGGATGGTCTTGTCCACCCTGCCCAGTATCAGTTTCCAAACCACCCTGATTTAGAATACCAAACCTATTTGTGGTTCCAAGTTGACTAGTTGAACATCCTTGTTCCTCCATAGTAGTCACAATTACTCTCTTATCAGGTCTTCTATTATTCCTTGTTACCTCAGATAAAGCTAGGAACTCATTATTGTCCAGTTTGTCCCCTTCCTTTTGTGTGTTTCCTCCATTTGCTACTGTTGTATTCTCCATTGTGGTAGACACAGTTTGCTCCTCTATTACTGAAGCATTTGTTTCTTTTGCTACCCATTTAACATCCATCTTCTTCCTTATCTTAGCTCTTCTTTTCTGTCTGTTCTGTTCCACAAATCCATTTGCATCATGTTCTTTGTTCTGCCTGCATTCCTCAGTAGTGTGTCCTATTTTTGAGCAATCCATACAAAACTTAGGTTTCCAGTCATACTTTATACTTTGATGGATTACACCTACTGGTGTATGAATTTCAACCTCACCAGGCAAAGGCTGAGTTATGTTTGTCTCTACCAAAACTCTAGCAAATGATATCCTCTCCATTTCAGTAGTGTACATGTCTGTGTACATTGGTTTCCCCACTACACTCGCTAATTTGCTCAAAACATCAGCTGACCAATATCCTACTGGTAAGCTTGGGAATCTCACCCAAAGTGGAATCACATTCAAGCATTCAGGATCAAAGACAAAGTCAATCGTCCAATTTTTCAAAATAAAAGATTTATTATGAAAAGCGTAAGGACCTAATTGCATAACTTTATCTTTATCATCAATTAAATCTAACCTGAAAATGTAATAACCATTATCATGGTATAGAATTTGTGGAATGTTAAAAAAATCCCACACATTATCAACATAATTCTCCATGGACTTGAAGTACGGATTTTCACCTAAAACATATCCAGTTAGAGAATTATTCCAGTAATCCCGTTGTTCTTTGATGTCTTCCTCTACAACTGTTACTACAATTGTTTCTCCTTGTAAATCTGGTGGAACATATGTGAGAGTTTTCCCCATTGAGAGCTACGATTCCTCTTATACCTTTCCTCCTCAGCATGTTCCTGTTCCATTGGTTCCTGCTTCAATTCTAAGATCTGAGATCTAGCTGATTGATGTATCATTTGGACTTTAGAACCGGCTAGGTCAGAGAACTGAAGACGACGAGGAACCTCTTCACCCGTTCTTCATACAACTCGTTTCCCAGCTAAGTTCTGTTGTTCATGTCCCTCTCTTTCAGTTGGGTCTTCACTAATAGTTTGAAACTGAATTGGAAGAAAACTTCCAAATGTTAATGGCTTTACATGCACTGGTACAGTGGTGACTGGTGTGACTGAGGTCGTCGGCGGCATTATAATGGTGGTCGTAGTCGGAGTCGTCATACTAGCTGTGCACGTTAGCTATCACTACTTAACGTGCGCCGAGAGCAAACATACTCCTTTCTTTCGAGGAGGAAAAAAGTTTTCGGTTGAATACATGAATTTGGGTGAGTCTAATAGCTGTGATTGATAAGTTAATTCCCTTTGAGATTCGACTCCGGACTTGTTAACCGGACTATATTTGCAACGACCGCTTTGTCCTTTTTATAAGACATAATTGGGCGTGATCAAATTTTGGTGTTGTTGCTGGGGACTTAACGTTGTTATTAATTGCAGTTAAAAGAAGTGCAAAAAATTCTTAGTGTAGTCAATTTTCTGCAATTTAAACTGATTACATTGAAATTCTAACGTTAGTAGTCTTGGGTGTTACAGGTGCATGCCTAGAAACTCCTCAAGAACTGGTGACTTGTTCGATGTATTATCAGATTCTGAGAAAGTTTTCAAGGCATTGAATCGTGCAAACAAGAAGGGAAAACAACAACAGAACTCAACGGAACAGATTGATCCAGACATGGGAGACGAAGTAAACAACAGGAACGATGGGAATAATGGGAATGACCCGATCAATCAGGTGGTGGTGCCTCTTGTTCCAGAAGCAACATTGAACGATTGGGCACAACCCACCGCTGACAACTTAGTAACCGCAATTGTAATCCCGCAGATACAAGCTGAATTGCTCCAAATCACAAATAACATGCTTCATTTGTTGCAGAACAAGGAAATGTTCTCAGGGTCATACGTCGAAGATCCTCAACAGCATCTGAAGAATTTTCTATCAATATGTGCCCCGCAAAGGCAACATAATGT
Source organism: Nicotiana undulata (assembly GCA_005239495.1). Taxonomy (NCBI): domain Eukaryota; kingdom Viridiplantae; phylum Streptophyta; class Magnoliopsida; order Solanales; family Solanaceae; genus Nicotiana; species Nicotiana undulata. The sequence continues at coordinate 54,972 of ML259715.1, read as the reverse complement.
GACACCGTAAGCAATACGGTTGTTGTTGTTTCCATTCTCAGTGACGGGAGCGGCTCAGACTTGGCTTAATTCACTCCTCATAAACTCCATCATTACTTGGGAGGAATTAGCCAAGCATTTGTGAACATATATCACCCACCCAATAAGACTGCCCAGCAAATTGATGAGATATTGAACTTCAAACAAAAACCAACAGATACATTACATAAAACGTGGGAAAGGTTCAAAGGGCTACTGGTTTTGTGTCCACACCATGGTATTCCGGAACAGATTTTGGGGCAGAGGTTTTACTTGGGTTTGGCAGATAGCTTGAAGGACAATGTTGATGCCTCAGCAGGTGGAGAATTTTTTAGCAAAACATTCAGAGAAAGAAAGATCCTACTTGACAAGATGGCACAAAACTCATGATGGATGACAAGAAACGCTCCAATCGCTCTTGTGGTTCACTCAGTGGCGTAAGACCCAGCTAACTACATAGCTGAACATATAGCCACTCTAGTGACACAAATGAGCATCCTCACCATGCAGGTTGATGAATCAGGACAGAAACAGCAGGTACGCATAGTTGATGCAACTAATGGGGGTTTATGTACATCATGCATTAATGAGCCATATGTTTGCTCGTGGAGTGCGGAAGGTGATAACCAACAATATCAGGAGAACATGAATTATGTGGCCAACTACGGGGGACAGAGACCAGGGGATCAGAATTGGGGTCAGCAGAATCAACAATATAAACCATCCCCGCAGCAGCACAACAATAACAATAATCTTAGGGCCATGCGACCTCAGGGTTAAATGGTGCCTTACCAAAGGCAATAGGGCTAATACCATCAGAATCAGCAGCAGGATTATCATCAACCTCAGCAACAACGCACTGGGAGACACGAATATGGGTTTGCTAGACTCGAGGGAATGATGCAACAATTGATTGGGTCCACTGGGAAAGTAACTGAAAGAGTAGACTCATATGAGTCAGCAATAAAGAATATTGAGATCCCATTGGAACAGATTTCGATGAATTTAAATAATCGTCCCCAGAGGACGTTACCTGCAGACACACAAATCAATCCAAAGGAGCAGGGCTCCAAACAGCTAATGGCAGTGAGTCTCCGAAACGGTAGAGACCTAGACCTGGAGCAAGAAATTGCTCGCGAAAGTAGACTTACCGAGACACTGGTGCCAATCCCCATTGAGGTAGATGATTCAGCAGGGTTGAGTAAGGTGACGGTACATCATGCACAAGAAGATGCCAACAAAGAAAAAGAGGATATGAAAGAGACCGAGGCAGCACTATAACGACTCGGTCGGTCGTTTCGTAGAAATTGCACCGTTATTCATATTTCCATATTGTTATCATTGTTTAGTTGTTTATTATGTGTTGGAGTCGGGTGGTTCGGGTTCGGAGTGTTCGTAATGAGAATTGAGACACTTAGTCTCTTAGAGTAGCCTTATAGTTAGAAAAGTCAATTGGGAGTTGATTTCTTGGTAAACGACCTCGGAATGCGGATTTTATGGCTTGGATAGCTTCGTTAGGTGATTTGGGACTTAGTAGTGTGTTCGTAATGTATTTTCGATGTCCGGTGTAGAATTAGGCTTGAATTGGCAAAAGTTAGTTTTTTGGCGAATTCTGGTCGGTAGTGGAAAATAGGCTATCGGGGTCGGAATAAAATTCCGAACGTTGGGGAAGGTTTTTAGTGTCATTTCGGAGGTGTGTGCAAAATTTCAGGTCAATCGGATGTGTTTTGGATAGTTTCGGCGTCTTTGGTGAATTCTAGAAATTTCAAAGTTCATAGGCTTGAATTTGATGTGATTTCGGTATTTTTGCGTTGTTTTTGGTGTTTCGAGGGCTCGACTAAGTTTGAATGATGTTATGGGATGTGTTGGTAGGTTTGGTTGAGGTTCTGAGGGCCTCGGGTGTATTTCGGATGCTCAAACGAGCACTTTTGGTCTTTGAGAGATTGCTGGTTTTTTTGGTGTTTTAGCAGCAGTGATTTGTTCACTGCGATCGCGTGAATTCATCTGCGATCGCATAGAGTCAGTTGAGGCCAGGAAAAATTTTTGAATCGCGATCGCAGAGGTATGGGTGCGATCGCATAAGGTGAGCAGGCTTGGTTCGTGCGGTCGCGTGGTCCCTGGCTCGATCGCGTAGAGTAAATAGGCGCATGGGGAGGTGGCTGATTGTGCATCGCGATCGCGTGGGAATGATTGCGATCGCGTGAGTTTGGGCCAGGTTGAATCGCGATCGCAGAGGTATGGGTGCGATCGCATAAGGTGAGCAGGCTTGGTTCGTGCGGTCGCGTGGTCCCTGGCTCGATCGCGTAGAGTAAATAGGCGCATGGGGAGGTGGCTGATTGTGCATCGCGATCGCGTGGGAATGATTGCGATCGCGTGAGTTTGGGCCAGGTTGAATCGCGATCGCGTGGCTAATGTTGCGATCATGTAGTGTTAATTTATGGGGCACGTATTTTGTTCTTCGCGATCGCGTGCCTATTGTCGCGATCGCAGTGAGTAATACATGGGCAGTATATAAAAAGCCAATACGCGACCCTTCTTCACTTTTCCACCATTTTTTAACAGGATTGAAGCTTTTGAGAGGGATTTTTGAGGAATCCAAAGGGGAATCACTTGGAGGTAAAATTCTTGACTTCATACTTCGATTATATGTGATTAAAGACCTAATTAATGGTGATAATTTGGGGAAAATCAGTGTAAAAGGGGGTAGTTAGGGCTTGATATTAAGAGACCTTCTAATGGGGATTTGAGGGGTCATTTGGACTCCGATTTCAGTGTTCTTGATATGTATAGACTCGTGTGAGGATGAGGATCATTATGGAATAAATTTTATCGAGTTTCGAGACGTGGGCTCGGGGGTCGGGTTTGACCAATTTCGGGATTTTTGAGTACTTTTGATAAATTTCGATTGGGTTTCATTCCTTGGCATATTATGATGGTATAAATCTGAGTTTTGGTAGATTTGGATCACTCGGAAGCTGAATTTATAGGCAAGGGCACTGCGGAGTAGTATTTTAGCTGGTTTTGAGGTAAGTAACGTTTCCAAACTTGGAACTGAGGGTTCGAAACCCCAAATTTCCTGATATATGATGTTAATTAAGGTGACGCACATGCCAAGTGACGGGCGTGCAGGCGTACACCGAATGTTTGTGGCCTGGCTCATCCCATGGCCATGCCTAATGGTTATTTTGGGCTGATACTCGTACTGTGAAGGTTGAAATTACTTTGAACATAAAAGAAATCATGTCAAGTATAAATGTTAAGGCTTCACGCCCAATATGTTCAGACCCGAGTGGTCAGTTATTGTTCTCTCTATTTGTGACTATTAGTTTTCATGTGCTCAGTTCTGTTATAGCATATGTTTCACGCCTTAGTCTCAGTAATTTTAGCTTACATACATGTTATCATTGTTTTGGGATGATTCTTATATATGCGAGCCTTGTGAGTGAGACTGGAAAGTATTGACTGAGTGAGGCCGAGAGCCTGATATTGAGACAGTTATGAGATTAGACTGTGCACCGCAGCGATCCTTGAATCATGCCTTCGTTGGCTTGATATAGCGCTTGGGCTTATAGGAGCCCCTCCGGAGTCTTTACACCCCCAGTGAGCGCACAGATATTGAGGGATGGACCTTCCCTAGACATGGAGTTTTTCCAAAGTTATTGATATATTGAGGGATGGATCGTCCCTGGACATGGATCTTGTCCGAGTGATATGTTCCGGAGATGGATCTTCTCCGTGGGGTTGGACTGTCCTTTTTTCCTCAGTACTGGTTGACTACGTCACTTGTGTTTTTGTATAATCGGGGATGGAGACTTCCTTGTGATAGTTTGGGATACATTGGACATACCATTCCTGATATCTTGTGATCATATGCTGGCATGTAGACTGTACAGATATATTTGGTGCATTTTGTTTATCATCAGTTATACTACTGTCATGCCCAATTCATAGACTGTCATTTATAAATATCGGAGGTTTAGTCCGTCACTACCTCTCAGCCCATAGGTTGGGTTCGTTACTTACTGAGTTGATGTGATCATGTTACCCCCTGCACCTTGTGTGCAGATCCAGGTACATCGAGACCCGGCTCTGGTCATTGAGTAGCTATCAGAGTTTTCATCAGAGTTGTCGAGATAGCAGCTGGCGACCGTGATCTCGACATCTCTTTATTACTCTACTTGTTGTTATTTATTTTGAGACTATGTTGTCCACTCCTTTTTTTCTTTATTTTATGTTATAGCAGCTCATGACTGAGTGACACTAGATCCGGGGTTGTAGAACTTAGATTGTGGTTTTCAGATATTGTTTCAAACTTCAGTTTTATTATCATTATTATCTGCAGACTAGTTAAAAATGATATTTTTCTGGTAATTGAATTTAGCTTAGATAAATGGTTGGCTTGCCTGGTTCCACGACAGGCACCATCACGACTCCGTAAATGGGTCGTGACACGCACAGGAACCGGTAGTGGAGGCAGTGCCTGAAGAAGAAGAAAAATCAAATCACAGGGAAGAAGCGACCTCTAGCACCATACCCACAGAGATTGTCCAAGTATTAGAAAGATGAGCAGTACAAGAAATTCTTGGAGATGTTGAAGCAAATTTAGGTAAACATTCCATTGATTGATGCTTTAAAGGAGATGCCTGGTTATGCGAAAATGATGAAGGACTTGATGTCCCGCAAGTTCGACTTTCAATACTTAGCCATGGTTACACAGACTCAAACTTGCAGTGTTGTTGTGACGAGACCCATTGCTGAGAAGCTGTCTGGCCCAAGGAGTTTCACAATAGGAAACTATGCATTTGCTAAGGCACTGTGTGATTTGGGGGCAGGCATAAACCTTATGCCCCTGGCTATCTACAAAAGGTTAGGCATTGGAAGAGCTAGACCCAGGTCCATGTTACTACAGCTGGATGACGGGACAGTGAAGAGGCCCACTGGTATTCTAGATGATGTATTAGTACATGTAGGGAAGTTTGTGTTCCCAGCAGATTTTGTAATTCTTGATTGTCGGGTTGACGAGGAAATTCCCATAATTTTGGGAAGACCATTCTTGGACACTGGGAGAGCTCTAATTGACTGTGAAACTGGAGAACTCAAAATGAGATTAAATGATGAAGAGATAACATTCAACGTGCAGAAATCTATGAGGCGACCAAGTGAATTCGCCAATTGCTCTCTAATAGATGTCGTGGATCTAATGTTTGAGGAGGAAGATGAGACATTGATCACTAAAAACTCTCTAACAGCCTATCTCATGAACCTAGATGAAGCCAATGGAGAAGACTTGGAAGAGTAGGTACTTGCTCTTAAAGGCCAAGGTTTTTGGAAGTGGGAGCTCGAATTTGAGCCCTTGCACTTAGAGGAAAGAAAAACTCCCCCAGCTAAGCCATCGATATAAGAGCCACCAAAGTTGGAACTAAAGCCACTGTCATCTCATCTCAAGTATGCATTCTTAGGACCTAACTCCACTTTACCTGTTATTATCTCATCTAGTTTATTAGATGTGCAGGTGAAACATCTTTTGCAGGTACTGACGGAGTGCAAGACTGCAATTGGGTGGACCATTGCAGACATCAAGGGTATCAGTCTGGCCTTCTGTATGCATAAGATTTTACTGGAATATGGGCACAAAGCTTCCTGAGAACATCAAAGAATGTTGAACCCCAACATGAAGGAAGTGGTGAAGAAAGAATTGATTATGTGGTTAGATGCGGGAATCGTATTCCCCATCTCTGACAGCAACTGGTTTAGCCTAGTTCAGTGTATGCCAAAACGAGGAGGTATGACGGTAGTGAAAAATGAGAAGAACGAATTGATCTCTACACGAACAGTCACAGGTTGGCGAATCTGTATGGATTACAGGAAGTTGAGCTTGGCTACCCGGAAAGATGCTTCTCACTTCCATTCATTGATCCGATGTTAGATAGATTCGCAGAGAGGTCCCATTTTTTCTTCTGGATGGGTACTCAGAGTATAATCAGATCTCTATTGCACTAGAGGACATAGTGAAAACCTCGTTTACCTGCCCGTACGGAATTTGTGCTTTATGGAGAATGTCGTTTGGCCTATGCAATGCACCTGCAACATTCCGAATGTGCATGATGGCCATCTTCACGTATATGGTAGAGGAAATAATGGAGGTTTTTATGGATGATTTCTCAGTGGTGGGGAATTCGTTCGATGATTTCCTTAAGAACTTGAGAAGAATATTGAAGAGGTGTATTGGGACAAATCTGGTGCTCAACTGGGAGAAGTGCCATTTCATGGTACAGGAAGGTATAGTCTTGGGGCACCTAGTGTCAAGTAAGAGCATTGAGGTGGATCGTGCAAAGGTTGACGTGATATCAAAGCTTCCACCACCCACTTCCGTCAAAGCAATCAGAAGTTTCCTTGGGCACACCGGCTTCTATAGGAGATTTATAAAAGATTTTTCCAAAATTGCTTACCCCTTGTGTAAATTGCTTGAAAAAGATCACCCTTTTGTGTTTTCTGAAGACTCCAGGGTAGCATTTGAGGAATTGAAGAAGAGACTGGTAACAACACCTATCATTGTTGCCCCTAATTGGGAGCAACCATTTGAGATTATGTGTGATACAAATGACTATGCTGTGAGAGCAGTTCTTGGGCAGCGAAAAGATAAAATCATGCACCTAATATACTACGCAAGTAGAAAACTGAGTGGAGACCAGCTGAATTATATTGTGACTGGGAAGGAGATGCTGGCAATAGTGTTCGCGTTTGACAAGTTCAGATCGTACCTGATAGGCTCGAAGGTAATTTTTTATACTGATCATGCTGCTCTCAAGTACCTAATCGAGAAGAAGGAGTCAAAACCGCGCCTCATTCGTTGGGTGCTACTGCTGCAAGTATTTGACTTGGAAATCTGTGACCGCAAAGGAACGGAAGACCAAGTAATTGATCACTTGTCTATACTGGAAGGAGATGAGAAAGCGGTTGAGGTAGAAGAGATTCTGGAAACCTTTCTAGATGAGCAACTACTAGCCACAAGTCTTGAGGAAGCGCCATGGTATGCAGACATTGCAAACTATCTGGCGAGTCGTATTGTTCCTTATGACCTATCCTCTGTCCAAAAGAAAATGTTCTTTCATGATTGCCGCATGTATTATTGGTATGAACCTTATCTGTTCAGGATTTGTATTGACAACTTGATCCGGAGATGTATCCCCGAGATAGACTAGTCTTCTATTTTACAGGTATGTCATGCGTCACCATACGATGGACATTTTGGGGGAGTAAGGACATCTGCGAAAGTTCTGGAGGCGGGATTCTACTAGCCAATAGTGTTCAAAGATGCACATTTATGGGTAAAGGGATGTGATGAATGCCAGCGAACTGGGAATATTTCCCGCCGACATGAGATGCCTATGAACCCAATTCAGGAGGTCGAAGTGTTTGATGTATGGAGAACCGATTTCATGGGGGCCTTCATCAGCTCATATAGAAACAAGTACATACTCGTCGTTGTGGACTACATGTCCAAATGGGTGGAGGCTACACCTCTCCATACCAATGATGTAGAGGGAGTGATTGGGTTTTTGAGAAAGAACATATTCACCTGATTTGGCACCCAAGGGAAATAATCAGTGACAGAGGCACTAATTTTTGTAATCGATCCTTCGAGAAGTTGTTGGATAACTATGATGTACGCCACAAGGTGTCCACCCCATATCATCAACAGACAAGTGGGCAAGTGGAAATGTCGAACAGAGAAATAAAGAGTGTGTTAACTAAGACCGTGAATGCCAATAGAACGAATTGGGCGAGAAAGTTAGATGATGCACTTTGGTCCAATCGAACCGCTTTCAAAACTCCAATCGGCATGTCTCCATACAAGTTGGTGTTTGGGAAGGTGTTTCACTTGTCGATGGAGTTGGAGCATAGAGTTTGGTGGGCACTGAAACAGTTGAATCTTGATATGGAAGCTGCGGGAACAAGTAGTGTCACGGAGTTGCACGAGCTTGATGAGTTCCGCTATCATGATTTTGAGAGCACAAGATTGTACAAGGAGAGAATGAACAGGATACATGATAAAAACTTTATTGAGCGGAATTTTAAACCCGGAGATACAGTATTTCTCTACAACTCAAGACTAAGGTTATTTTCGGGCAAACTAAAGTCGCGATGGTCAGGGCCATTTCGTGTGGCTGAAGTTTACCTCACTGGTGATGTAGAAATTGCCGCAGAAAATGACTCTCGTGTGTTCAGAGTCAATGGGCACAGATTAAAATATTATGTGGGCATGGATGAAGCAAAGGGAGTGTTAGTGACCCATTTGATCGAGCCTCAGAGGTTGAGCGAACCTTCAATGTGCTTATCTGCATCGTGTCGTGACGTTAAATCAGGCGTTGCATGGGAGGCAACCCATTGGACTATTGTAATAGTCGTGCTGCAACGTTAACTTAGGCGCTTCTTGGGAGGCAAACCATGATTTTCTTCTTTTTCTTTTGTTGTTATAATTGATGTTGAACGTTACTGACCGAACTACTAGTGTGCATGGAAAGAATTGTGCGCATCGGAAGGAGTCGGGGGTCAAAATTAACCCGGGAAGAGGTAAAATTGAGGAAAAGATGAAAATTAGCCGTAGACGGTGATCTGCGACCGCGAATTGGACCGCGGATTTGACTGGGAATGTTTGGCACCGCAATACTTTAGATTCACGGCCGTTAATTGAAACGCGGATTGGACCGTGGATTTTAGAAGGTGTTCTGCCCTAAGACCGCGACCGCGGATGGGGCGCGAATTTCAGGTATTGTTCTGCCCAGCATCCGCAACCGCGGATCTAGGCGCGGTTTGGGCGGCCAGGTAAGTGCATAATTAATTTTTTTGTTTTAGTCAAAAAAAAATAATTTGTCCCCTAACCTAAACGCCCTCCCCCCCCCCCCCCCCCCCCCCCCCCCCCCCCCAATTCCCTTCCCACTTTTCCCACTCTTCTTCCTCTGTTCAACCAAAAAAAACCTTCCCCCTCCCCCACAAACAAAAAACCACTGATTCCCTCCTCTTTCCCTCTTCCATATTCTTCTTTCAACACAAGACTCTCATATCTTCTTCCCCTCTCCACTCAACAAATCTCCAACCTCCATTCTTCTCAAGATCTCCAATTAAGAACATGATTTTACTCCTCTTTCTTAGTATTTTTCTTTTCTTTTTTTCATCTTTTGTGGTGATTTTCTCTTCAATTTTTCTTCTTTTATTTGCTAGTGTATGTATAGGGTAGTAATATCATGAATCTTTTATCTTGGAGTTGTATTGTGGTGTATATGTGGTGTGTGAGGACACTAGATTTGGTGTGTGAGGCATGATAATTCAATTGGGTTTTTGTGTAACTTTGGATATATGTGCACACTAGGTGTTCGTAGATTTGCCTCAATGAGATGAGTAACCGCCATTGGTTCACATACTTCGCCCCTTACTAATAGTGGTGTTGTTGTGTCAGGTACAATGCATCCTTCAGGGAAGAGACGCGCTACCGAAGCCTCGTCCAGTGGGCATGGAGGTTCATCCAGAGTACGGACACCAGCCAGCGCAAGCCAATTTGATAGTCGAAGATTTGTTTCCAAAGCGGCTCAGGACCATTTTAGTTTGAAGGCTACGAAAAGCCTGTACTGGAGAGAGGAATCGATAGGGAAGACCTCCAAGTTGAATGCCCGAATATTTATCGGGAACTGGTAAGGCGCCGGCTAGACATATTCTTTGATGAGGTGGAGGAGGGTAATATGATGCTTGTTCGGGAGTTTTATGCCAACTGCCCTGAACATGAGGAGAGGATATGAACTGTGAGACAAACAAGGGTGGATGCATCGCTTGCTAATATTCAATAGGGCTGAGGATTATTCTGAGACTTACAAGCATGAACCCCACAACCTGGAATCTCGTTTTCCAAACTATTTGTGTACTGGGAAAAGAGGTAGTATAGTGTTCTCCTGGTAGCATCTTGCATTCATCATCACTCACTTTTGAGGGTAAATGTTGGATATACATAATCAACAGTCGATTGTTGCCATCCCATAACACCACAGAGGTAAATGGACCAAGAGCGGCAGTGATTTGGTGCTTTATGAATGGCCACGATTTTGATGTGGCTCAGCTTATCCAGTATGAGATGTTCGTCTGCTCACCCCTGATGAGGTATGGGTTTTACTTCCCATATCTTGTCACTAGATTGTCCAGAGCAGCAAGGGTGCCCGAGAACCCCAATGCAGATGGCGTGGTGATGAAGGAGTCTAAGTTTTGGGTCGGCAAAGTGACCATCGGGAAGGACCCGGTGGCACCTAGAGCAGATCACACTAACAATTTTGATGAGTATGAGGAAGGTGATAACAGTCAGGAGGAGGCTAGGCATGCCTCACCCCCACAGGAGCAAGTCAGAGAGGAGGCAGGACCATCTCAGATCCGACGGAGTACACGCATGGCAGCTATGGAGCAAGAAATGGCAGCGTTGCGCACTTCAATCACAGAACTGGGGGCTAGAGTTGATGCTTTGGATACCCAAAGTGCGAAGTCAGAAAAAAAGATCATGGGCTGGCTGCATGCATTGGGACGTGCTTGTCATCTCGACCCTGGCACTGTCTCCGATCAGGACCGATTCACCAGGGAAGTCCCCTTACCTTACCTTGCTTTATGACATGGGGACATGCCATCTTTTCAAGTGTGGGGTGGGGGTATGTTGTTGTATGTTGTATATAGGTTGGTTTTGTAGTTTCTTTTGATAAATTAATTTCGATTTGGCCCAACGATTGATATCACTCGACGGGTTTCTTGAGGGACTAAAGTCAAACAAAAAAATACCAAAAAGATTTTCTTTGTAGTAGTGTATCAACTCCCCCTTGGTTTTTCTTTAAACCACGGTTCTTTTCCAAGGGTTTTATTTGAACCGGGTGTAGTTAGATTTTTACTTTTTAGTTAGGAACTTATGGGTTATGGACATAGTTGGAATAGGATCCCTTAACTCCATAATGCCTTGAATATAGTGGCTACTTTAGTGTGATGTTTAGGCTCATTTGTTGACTCTTGTGAGAATGCCTTAAAATGTATACTCTTAATTTGGCTTAAGTACCCTGAGCGGAGTGTCTGATGATCTAATCTGGAGTGAGTCATGTGCCAAGTGTGTGTGAGGCTTATTGTACTTTGTGTGTGACCTTTAACGCCTAGAACTTGCCCCGTGTGTCTGCAAAGCGAAATGGTAATCTTATTTGGTCTAGAAGGTTATATAGGCATTTTTTTGTTGAACCATATATATACATATTCCACCCACCTAATTGCTATATACCATAGTTAACCCCTATGAGCATGTAATCATGTTTTCTTGGCAACCACATTAGAAGCCCTATCCCTTGTTTGAATTGACCATCTTTTTGAACTCTTTACCTCTCGTAAGCACTTGATCACCATGAATTTACAAAGGATAAAGTGTGGGGTAGTTGATGACGCTTTTGAGTGGAGATGGGAAATAAGGAGAAAGGCATATCTTGTTAGAAAGTCCACTCGTAAAAAAAAACATTGTTAATAATGTATAATATTGAATGGTAATAATTCTTTGGTGTTTTTTAAGGTGATTGTGCTCAAAGAAGTATGGGGTGGTATATGTGGGTTGACAAAATGAAAAAATTGGTTTGACTAAGATGTGGACTTGATGGTAAAATACATGTATTAAAGTGTTTAGGGAGGTGTAGCCACTATTATATCTAAATGCATCCTACCCGATCTGCATCCTACATTACATCCAAATAAAGTCCTACTTGATCCTAGACTAGACGAGCTCAATTAGTAGAGTAGTACACTACGGGCAAGCCTATGGTGTGTTTTCTGTGGCACAAAAATGTCATTTCTGAGGGTGAGTGAATTTTATTTCTTTTGAAGTCCTCGGTGTGCGTGAATTGTACTGATTATAAAATAAGTCTCTTTTGTGATGAGCAGGCACTCCTGAAAGGGAGGTAAGTCTAGACCTCTGACTTAGAGTAAGTAAGTCGGTTAGGGACATTGCGTGGCTAGGGAGAGTCCACTCTTGAGGTGTGGATGTTACACTAATGTAGTCAACCATTGTGAAATATTCTTGGTGTGACGAGGAGAGAAGTCGCTCAGTGAAGTTAGGCCTCTGTAGAGTGTGGTTTTGTTGCTCGAGGATGAGCAATGATTTAAGTGTAGGGTGTTGATAGTAGCCTATATTTATGCAATTTAGACGCTATTTACACTCTAACTTAGCCACACTTTATTGTTGTTTGAATGATCAAAGATAACAAAATGCTCTAATTAAGAAATTGATATTTTGCAGGAGCCACTCCGAGCTAGGAGGAAGCTAAAGAGTGTTTTGGAGTCATTATGAAGTGTGGAAGGCCAATCGAAGGTTAGCCCGGGCGAAAAGGAGCAAGAAAAGCAAGTGAAACGACCCATCCAGGTGCGCGGCCGCGAAGTGGGCCGCGAATTAGCTCGGGAATTAGAAGCAGTGGGGCAGCAAAAATCTGCAGCCGCGGACGGGCGGAAAACAGCAAAACACACAGGGGCAAATGTGTAATTTTTTGGGCGACTAACCTAAACCTATATGAAGCCTAAACGCGCCATAAGTTGGAATGAGCTGGTTTTAGAGGATTTTAGAGGCAAGAACAAGGGTGAGAGAAGAACATCAATTCCTAAGAGTTTTTATCTTCTTCTTCTTCTTACTTCTATTTGTGGATTATGAATTATATTAGTGATTTGTTCTGCATTAGTATGAGTAGCTAAACTCTTAATCCAGGGTTTTGATGGAACCTATTGAAGGATGAATTTCTCGTTATGTTAATATAGATTTTCCATAGTATTCTCTCTATTTGTTCAACGACATGCTTGTTGTTATTGATTGAAGGGCCCTCAATTAGATCAATACGAAGGGTTTAAAGGTGGGATTAGGGATAATGAAACCTTAGGTGCGATCTAAGTGAGTTGTATTTAAGGATAGCTAGCGTAATTCGGGAGAATATGTCTAGTATATTGTTTTAATTACTCGGGTGAGAGTTACGACAGTTAGAGTGCTCATGATTGATAGAGAAGACTTAGGCAAATTTATAGCAAACATAGCGGAAAGGACTCCGACAATAAGGGAAATCAGAACCTTAGATCATTCTAATTATTGTCTACAACACGTTCGTAGTTAGTTCTTACTTATTACATTCTCGTTAAGTAATATTTAGTTAGTAAACATCCAATCTATTTTTAAATATTTCGGAAGGTTGAATACGTGAATTTGGGTGAGGCTAATAGTTGTGATTGATAGGTTAATTCTCTGTGGGATTTGACTCCGAACTTGTTAACCAAACTATATTTGCAGCGACCACTTTGTCCTTTTTATAAGGCATAGTTGGGTGTGATCAGTGTCCGTTGGTGATGTGGAGTGAGATATATCTTTATTAAAATCAATTTTTTTGTTAATAATATTTTTATTATTAATAATATTGTTAGGATTCTTGATGGTTTTCTCCAAAACCGTGTCTATTACCTCAAGAGTTGAAAAGTGGTTTTTTATTTTTACTAGCTGATTGGAAGGTTTTCCTTGAGACGTCTTCTAGATTTTTTTATTTTTGTACGCAAAATTTTGAGAAGTCAAGAACTTAACAGTGTTTGCATCAAAGATTTTAACTGTTATACATGTTGCTGAAGTGCTCCCTATAATCATTGAGGAACTTTTTGTTGAGATTTTCTTTTTCCCTTTGTGGAAAGGGACTATTTTCCAACCTTATTCGTTGTCTTCGTTTGATGTGGTTGCTTGGTTGGAGTTCTTTGTAGATGTCTTTTGTGTGGCTTCCTTAAGCTTCATGACTTTGCCCTGCCTTGAGATATGACCAAGGAGACCAAAGTTCTTGCAGAGTAAGTTCACACCTTCATAGAGAATGTGTTGCTTGTGAGAGCCTGTGAACACAAAAGGCTTGACAGGCTTATTTAGAGGTACTTCAACACATAAGCGTGCATAGCGACCTCGAAGGGCTGCTGAGGTGCATGCATCAATTTTTAGAAGTCGACATATTGTATTTCCCACTTTTTGTAGTATTTCTCCATCATAAAATTATATGGGGAGTTGGGGGAGTCAAATCCAGATAGTAGTGAGGGATTGTCTCACATTTGTAGCCACAAAGTTTGGTTCCCAGCGTTGCACGGAGAGGAAGTGTCCAAAAAAGAATCATGGTCCATTTTGGAGGGATTTTACTATGTTTTCTTCTTTGTTGAAGCGCACAATGTAGTAATCCTCACCTAGGTCGATTAGTGGAAAAGATTCGGAAAGGTTTCCAAAGCTCGATTAATTTTTTTTCAAAACTTCATGAAGGATTCTTTTTCCTTGTAGTTTAATTATGAGAGAGAATCTCCATGGGTAGTAAATTCTTTGTTTATCTTCCTTTGTAATTTGGACAGTGTAGGTATCTCTATGAGGGAACTCTAATTGATCTTCCTCGTTATCAGTAGTTGAGTTAATGTCCATGGGTAATCGATGGGGCAGTAGGGGATGAATGGGTATACTATTTTTGTGTTCATGTGCCATTAATTTGTCCTTGAAAGAAGAGGAACCTGTTTTCATTAATGATTGTTGGGAATTTATGTCCGGCAGTTTGGAAGGAATTGTGTTTTGGTTGGTATGTTGGGACATAGTGTAGATCAGTTCAACTAGTAGAGTGATGTTTTGGTTATATTGTTAGAGAGAAGCGGGAGTACATACTAGCAATTCTAGTGGATACCCTACTTGAAATTAAAGAATCATCGGATTTTTTTTGTTAGTTAAATTAAAATGTGTTTAATATTAGCTAAAATTATATATGAATGGAAGTTAATTAGATTAATGAAGAAATAATTATCGTGTAAAAATCCTACAAATCGAATTGTAAAATAAGAAATACTCCATCCGTTTTAATTTAGATGAGGTAGTTTGACTCGTCAAGGAGCTTAAGAAAAAAAAAGGAAGACTTTTAAAACTTTTGGTCTTAAAAACATAAGGGGTAAAAACTATGTGGGGTCATGACATTTTTTGGTTATAAAATCTTCTCATTATAGGTAAAATGGGTAAACTGAAGAATTTAAAGTTAAATTATCAATTGTAGAAATGTGTCATTCTTTTTTGAACGAATTAATAAGAAAAATGTGTCATATAAATTAAAAAAAGAGAGTACTAATTAGCTATGTTTTAAAAGGCAGAATTGGACTCGCCCGGGGCTCGCCCCAGGGCGGAGCACTCGTAAAACGCCTTTGGGCTTATGTGTGTGGGGGCTTAGATCCGTGAAGACTTACGCCTCGGCTGTCAGGGCTTACGCACCGGACACACCCAACGCCTAGCGTACTGGGCTCGCATAATAGATCTTTATGCAATTGTGTGTAACTAACCTTGTAAATCCACACATTTTCTTAATAAATCGTTTACTATTCAAAATAAAAAATTTCTTAATCATAAATCATTAAGTTGAGAGTATTTATGTCATAACTAAAATATAAATTATTGTATGTTATCCACTAAGACTGTTATGATAGTAAATTTTAAATAAATATTTTATTTAAAAAGTATTTATTTATTAACTTTTGTTATGTCTTTATTATATAATAGTCCATAATTTTTTTTATAATTTTTTTCCTAAATTTTTTTTTTCATGTTGACGAGATACAATACTTATTAATTTAATAGCTCAGTATTAGCTATTAACTCTTTACAAATAATTAGTTATGATGTTATTGTATGGTGACTTAATGTCACTTTTTTACTTATTGAAACTTAAAAATAAATGATACTAGAGAATCATATTTAAATCGTGAAGTATGTTTTTATATAAATTCTCTTTCAAATAGAATGCATATTAAATAAAATGAGTATTTTCAAAAAAAAATATCAAATTATAATATCGAAATTCTTTCAAGATTCATTACTCCTTAAGAGATACGTATAAGATTTCATATCGAATACATTACTTTTGATGTTTGAGTTGTAACGAAGTTGCAGCTAATTTGCTTATAATGATATATGTCATACTTTTTTATATTATTCATGGTTGAATTATAATTTATAAATATTTTAAATAGATTATTTATTATACAACAACAACAACAACCCAGTGAGATCCCACATGTGGGGTCTGGGGAGGGTAGTGTGTACGCAGACCTTACCCCTACTCCGGGGAAGTAGAAAGGCTATTTCCGGTAGACCCTCGGCACAAGAAGGAAAGAGACAATGTATCAGTAGCAACAAAGGAATCCAGACAGATAACAGCAGCAACGCAATAACCAGATTATTTATTATAATTTTGTGATTTTAATGTAATTTTTATTATTATTTTTTATTATATACTATCTTAAAATTCTTGAAATTAGTAAAATATAAAGATATGTGAGACTTATGCCCCATGTCTCAGGGTTTACGCCTCGCCTCATCAAAGATAAAATACTTTGCCTCACGCCCCGCCTTCTGATACATTGTGATGATAATCGAATTAAACCGAATCATAAACACCTAAATCCTAAGTAAACATTTAGTTGCACCAAATATGCTTTTCTTACGCAGCTTTGTCAAATGGACGGATGCCACTTCCTTTAAATTCCGGTATCGACCTTTTCCTCTAAACCATTGCTTTTTAATGTTTTTTTTTTCCTTTTTGTATGCTGCAATTTTGGAAGTGTAGATAAGCCTAAAGAATCACAATATTTAGTCCACATTATTATAGTCATCAACCTATGATTTTTCTTTTGTATATATATAAGCTTATATTGTTACTAAGAATTAAGAAAGTAAGAATTGATAGTTAGGGGACGTAGTTGGTCGGTAAACACAAATAATGAACGAAACAAGTATTTAATTTAAGAAGAAAAAAAAAACAAAAGAAAAATTCAATGAACCGAAACATGATGTATTAAACAGACGCCTGTCAGGCCTATATCTTATTTTAAGATCAAATCTCATATTTTAAAAAGGCTTATCTATAAATAATTTTTGGGTATGTAAGAAAATTCCTTATCCATACTGTAAGTGCATATATAACTTAAAACTCTTTTGAAATACCCACATGCAATACTACCTTAGCATCTATTCTAAATATTCAACACCTCCGAATGACTTAAATAAATGTCGCATTTCGATTTATTTTCCAATTTCAATTGTGTGAAGTAAGTTGTTTTCTAAAATAAATGTGCTTTATTGTTCACCATTCGTTTTACTATTATTTTGGTTTCAGAAATCTTATGTTGACAAGTATTCCCTTTTTTTTAGCCGCTACTTAGACCAAGGTTTAGGCCTAAGATGTGCTAGGACTATAAATTACAGCACGTTTTCATTTCTTCATTTTCTTATTGGAACTTTTCACTGCATTTAGACATCACAATCTCCCCATTGATCCTTGGTTAGTTTTCTTCCCATCCTTGTACAGTATATACAACCATTGAATTCTTCCCATATATAACACTCTTGAAAAAATTAATAATGTCCACTTTGATAAAGCAAAACACTTGAAAAAATAAGTTAATATTAAGACGCTATTATATTCTCTTAATTTGGTTGATGTGCAGGTAATTAGTAGTAACTAAGAATGGCATCCGGCCTGGCGAAGATTGAGACTCAGAAGATGAAAGAAGACAAGATCATATGCCACGATGATAGTGCAGTTCCAGTGAAAGCTCAGACAGAGGACGAGTTGCATTCTCTTCAGAAGAAGAAATCTGGACCCAATACCCCTATAAAAGGTATTCAGAGTGCCTTTGGCATCCCCACTACTGAAGTTGATCGACAGAAACAACAACTCCAATCCATCAGGTAATTTAATCCTACCAAGGATTCTATTGGATAAACATTTTTGCATTCCGCGTTTACGCAGGATTTGGGGAAGGGTCGCATCCCTAGGGGACAACTTAATATATTACAAGCATTACTGGTTACTTCCACGCAGGGCAGACACACATGGTAACAAGCGAGGCTTCCTCAGAAACTTGTAAAAATAAAGTAATATATAATTAATGAGACCATTTCCTGGAAAATAGTGCTTCTTGATCCATTGGTCAAGCTCATATTTTGGCTTGTATAGGTCATAGGTTCGAGGCTGGACTCGCCATTTTATTTTTCGAACATATTTGATCGAGCATTTTTGTTAAAAATTGAGAATAACAAGAATTGAACCTACATTTTCCTTTGCAATAATATCACGGGAATAGATACTAAACATTACTCCCTCCGTTCCAATTTTTCTGGGCGCGAAGTTTAAGACAAAATGAAGACTTTTGGAATTTATGGTCCTAAACAAGTCAAAAAGGGGCAAGAGTATTTGTGTGGTTATAAAAGCTTCTCATTAAGTGTAGAATTGTAAGTTTAAACAAAATTATTTTCAAATTTAGAAAGGGTCATTCTTTTTGGAACATGCCAAAAAAGAAATAGATTCACATAAACGAAAGCAGAAGAAGCTTGTTTTAATGCAAATACCGCTTACAAAAATTAAGTGTTTACGCCCCTACTTCTACTTCTATCGTGTATTTGTGCGTTTTCTATCGCTAATTCGAAAATCTTAAAACTCAAATCTTGTTGTAATATTGCTAAATGTTGTGGTTTATTTGTTGCATGGGCATAAAAACAGTGCATCATTAGCATCATTAACAAGGGAGACGGGACCAAAGGTTGTGAAAGGAGACCCTTCAAGTAGGGTGGAGACGTCCATGTTGGTGCAAGCCTCTCACCCTAAACACACTGCACCACCTAACATTACTGACAGTGCTCTCAAGTTCACTCACATCCTCTACAATCTCTCCCCTGCTGGTAATTAATTCCCTATTCCTACATGATTCGACCGATTCTCGTCTTTTTTACGTTCTTGATTCAAACCCGTCCGAGTTTAGCTTCTGTACACTGACGGTGTAGGTTTTTTTTAGTACAGAAATCTAATCACATTTTCATCTGCCTTTTGTAGAGCTGTACGAACAAGCAATCCAGAATGAAAAGGGCTCATTCATCACATCAAGTGGTGCTATGGCCACACTTTCTGGAGCCAAAACTGGCAGATCCCCTAGAGACAAGCGCGTTGTTAAGGATGAAACCACTACAAATGAACTTTGGTGGGGAAAGTAAGTTCATCTATTTAATTCATTGTTTTGGATAACCATTACACATTCAAAACTCACTAGCCCAACTAATCTGGATTCGAGCTGGCTCGAACCAGTAAGGAGTAATGCACTCCTCTCCATACAAAAAAGATATTCATTCAGAGGGATCCTAACCATCATAATGTAAAGTTCTATTGCTTCTGCCTGATGGCAAAGATTGTTTAGTTCCATAAAATATCTGTTTAATTGGTATTGTGCATTTTATAACGCCATCTTTGTATTATGATTTTCAAAAGGGGATCACCTAACATTGAAATGGACGAACAGACTTTCTTAATCAACAGAGAAAGAGCCGTTGATTATCTTTGCTCTTTGGAGAAGGTATTTACATGATTGCACACTACTTTTATAATCAATTTTCAAAAGACCTCTTAAGTTGTCGCTATCCAAATCACACCACTAATATTAATGTCAAGATTATAGTATATAACACACGTACGTGTATACACTGTGTTGCATATATTAGCACAGTTCGGGCTAATATTTACAACTTCACTAGACTTTCAATATATGCTAAAGAAATTTTATCTATATTTCAGGTTTTCGTGAATGATCAGTTTCTCAACTGGGATCCAAACAATCGTATCAAAGTTAGAATTGTATCTGCCAGAGCCTATCACTCCTTGTTCATGCACAACATGTAAGCGCTTAACCATGATTCTTTAACTTTCTGTTTCTGCATTCCTTTGTATTATAGGCTACCAAATAAGTGTCCTTCCGTGTAGCAACTGGATGTTATGTTATTTAAATTGGATTTAACTTATATACACTTACGGTATATGTGAAAATAAGTGCGTGGGTGACAGGTGTATCCGACCCACTCCTGAAGAGCTAGAGAATTTTGGTACTCCGGATTTCACAATATACAATGCTGGGAAATTCCCATGTAATCGTTACACTCACTATATGACTTCTTCCACTAGCATAGACATTAATCTTGCTAGGAGAGAAATGGTCATCCTTGGCACACAATATGCTGGAGAAATGAAGAAAGGTCTCTTCAGTCTAATGCACTATTTAATGCCTAAGCGCCAAATTCTCTCTCTCCATTCTGGCTGCAATATGGGAAAAGAAGGAGATGTAGCCCTCTTCTTTGGATTATCAGGTACGGATTTTACTTATATATACTGACAATAGAAGGGATTTTCCCAGTATCAGTGTATTTTAACCGGTTAAAACAGGCAGTTACCTATAGTTATAGGTCATTTTAACCTGATGGTATAAAAGATATTTATACTGTCAGTGCATACAAGTCAAACTCGGTATATAGTATGAAGGGATTGGTCATCTCTTTTGAGGAGCAGCAAGATTTTTTCTGGTTTACTAACTTTGTTACTAATGTTTCTTTTTCGGACATGTTTAT
Organism: Nicotiana undulata; assembly: GCA_005239495.1. NCBI lineage: Eukaryota > Viridiplantae > Streptophyta > Magnoliopsida > Solanales > Solanaceae > Nicotiana > Nicotiana undulata. Next base: position 34,493 of record ML259715.1, on the reverse strand, counting down.
TTTAGGAACTGGGAAGACTACATTGTCGACAGATCATAATAGGTACCTAATTGGAGATGACGAACACTGTTGGAGTGATCATGGTGTTTCAAACATTGAGGGTGGTTGTTATGCTAAATGCATTGACTTATCAAGGGAGAAGGAGCCTGATATTTGGAACGCCATCAAGTTTGGCACCGGTAATATTCTGATTAGGTTACCTGATCGTGTAAACATTATTTACTCAAAGAAGTTCCTGTGTCAGCAAGTGGTGATCAATATGTTTTCTTGTTCTGTGCAGTGTTGGAAAATGTGGTTTTTGAAGAGCATACTCGGCAAGTGTACTATGCAGACAAATCTGTAACAGGTTATAAGTCCATAGCTACATCCATTAATATTGTATCGTCTGCGTAATATATATGTTGATTTATGGCTTTATTAATGGATTGCTTTGGCTACAGAGAACACAAGGGCAGCATATCCAATTGAATACATCCCCAATGCTAAAATACCATGTGTTGGTCCTCATCCTAAAAATGTCATTCTCCTCGCCTGTGACGCGTTTGGTGTGCTCCCTCCAGTCAGCAAGTTGAACTTGGCACAAACAATGTACCACTTTATTAGTGGCTACACAGCTTTGGTATACACATAACAACTTATATAGACTAACAATGTATACAATACAAGAGGTAAAGATAATATTTTTAATAATTCAAACAGGTGGCAGGAACCGAGGATGGAATTAAGGAGCCTACAGCGACATTTTCAGCATGTTTCGGTGCAGCATTTATAATGCTTCATCCGACAAAATACGCAGCAATGCTAGCTGAGAAAATGCAGAAACATGGAGCTACCGGATGGCTTGTGAACACTGGATGGTCAGGTGGAAGGTATAACTAACTAATAAGCACTCTAACCACAAACATTGTATTAATTCTACTAATAATTAGATTTAGCTAATGAACTTTCTGTATCACAAGCAGCTACGGATCAGGTAGTCGTATTAAGTTAGCATACACAAGAAAGATCATTGATGCCATCCACTCAGGAGAACTTTTGAAAGCAAATTACACGAAAACAGAGGTGTTTGGGCTTGAAATCCCAACTGAACTTGAGGGAGTTCCTTCACAGATTCTGGATCCAGTGAACACTGTAAGTTACCAATATAACTATGTTTTCACTCAAACTATTCAATTTATATGCGCTGATAGTGTAAAAAAACGATAAGGACATTTTAACATACAAGGTTTTTGAAATATTTTATCTATGTTCCAGTGGCCGGACACGAATGCGTACAAGGAAACTCTCATGAAGCTGGGAGGTCTATTTAGGAAGAACTTTGAGGTGTTCACAAACTACAAGATTGGAGCTGATAACAATCTGACTGAGGAGATACTGGCTGCAGGTCCCAACTTCTGAGATTGAATTACTAGCTGAGTGAAAGTTAGGGGAAATTACTATGTTGTTTTAGCAGAGACACACAAGATTGCTAGAAAACCTTTGTGATTATTAAGGTGCTACATTTTAGATATAGCTTAGTTAAGAGAGTTAAATTCATTGATAACCCAACTTGTCTTATTTCTGTCTTCACTTTCTTTCTTTCTTTTTTCCCTTTAACTTCATTTACTAGTATTGTGACAGAATTTAAGGGTCCACCAAACTATATAGAGAATCAGGTTCTCTATTAGTTCCCACAGAACACACGTACACTGCAGTAAGTAAATGACACAGAGAAGTTTTAGGTGGAAAATTCCTAACTCACGGGATTAAAAATCACGATCTACCCTTGTAGGATTTCAACTTCACTACTGAGCAAACTTTATATTACAACCTACTGTAACTTAGGAATTAATCTCTTAATCCCTCACTAAAACTTGTAACAACTCTATTACAAGCCATTTTGTAATAACTTTATTACAAAGACTTTACAACTCGACTAACTCTAGCCAAGACACAAATACAAGGGTTTATGATTTACAAAGGGTTTCCTACACATTGCTTCTAACTAAGCTAAGTAGGAATTACAAGTAGAGAACTTTTACAAAGGTATAACACAACTAGGGACATGTAATAACTCAATACAAAGAACTAGTCCGTTGCTATGTTCTTTATTCTTGATGCACTTGAGATTCGTTTGCTAGATGATCAATCACTGTAGAGAGTGCTTGAGTGAATTCTTCAAATGTTCAAGTGATGTTTTGTCTTTGGTTTAATATTAACATAACATTGGTGACATCACTTCAATGATGTAAGCATGTTGGGTACAGGATCATTCCCAATAAAGTTAACAAGGTACATATAACCTATCAATTTCCTCCTTTTTGATGATGACAAACTTATAATTGAAATTTCCCCTAAGAACGAGAATGACTATACATATCTGAACTCCCCTTGAATCTGTTCCCCCCTTTTGTTCCCCCTCTATTATTCTTTCCCCTTTTGACATCATAAAAAGAGCAGCAACAAGTAAGAAGCAAAAAGAAGTCCGACTTGGTTAACTCATGCCACATGTGTGCACACAAACATGATGAAAAAAATAGAACATAAGAGCAATGTATACACAACAAAAGGGGGAAGCTTTCATTAACATTTTGGATTTTAAAGCAGGGAGCAGTTTCAATGTTGCCAACACATCCACAAATTCAAAACAGAAAAACACAAGTACAAATCACAGACATCATCATAAGTAACACAAGAGACAGACACTAAGGCTTGACACTAGAAGGGACATTTTCTAGGTAGCACTGGAAGGGGAAGGCTTAGAGGAAGAGGCAAAGGTTTTGAGGACTAGATCCATTCGAGCATTCACTGACATCTGCTCATAGAGCAGTTTCTCCTTCAGACCCTCAACCCGTTTCTTGAGATCTGCATTGTCCTTGGTCAGACAGGCAACCTCTATACTTTGAGAGCTACTAGAACCAGGTGCCTCCTAAATCTGACTTAGCCGACCCTCAAGAATGACATTCCTTGCCTTCAGCTTTCTGATCTCATCAGTGGCAGTGGCGCTGTTCTGGGAGTTGATCAATTGGGAGATGGTAGAAGTTCTTCCAACCCCACCAACCTTATCAATGCACTCACATTCCTCTAGGGTGGTCTTGGAGAAGGTTTTCTTACGACTGCCCACCTTAGCTTTTCTCAAAGGGACTTTGATGAACTCAAACACCTTGGTGAGAAGGAACCCATTAGGCAGTCCCTGGTTATCATCTTTAAACTCTGTCACCTTCTGCATGTGCTCTATCATAATTAGGGGTGGGCATAAAATCCGAAAAAACAAATTCCGAACTGAACCGAATTAATTCAGTATTTTAGCTTCGGTATTTCGGTCTAATTAGGTATTAAATTTTCAGTATTTCGGTATTTCGGTTCGGTTTTCGGTATTACAATTTTAAAACTTTGGTATACCAAATATACGGAAATACCAACATTTTAAGGACATTCTTTTTGGATCCTACCTATATCTACCCACCCAGTGCCCAGCCTAATTTAATTCCCATTCCCGTCGCCCCCCAAGCCCAACTGCCCAAGCCCAGTACTCTTAATCTTAAGCTATTAGGTTAGACAATTTTAATTTTTAGCAATTAGCAAATTAGGTTGAACCAACGACTCTCTCATCTTCAGTTCTTCTTCTTCACCCACTCCGCAATCATTTCCCTGAAGGAGCCAAACCACCAGAGAACACAAATAAGTAAGTAAACATCATCTCGACATGCTTGTGCTTTCTACACTCTACAGGGAATTTTGAAATCCATTTTGTCCCCTCAAATCCACTACAAATCCCAATCAAAACGAAATAATCCGAATTACCATCAACGTAATTAAATTAACGGGATACCTTTGTTTATCCTATATACCATAAAGTCCCTTCATTGTTATGCTATTTCACATTGGGTTAGAACCAGGCAATGCATGTGACAAAATAGATGAAACCAATTCTTCGTATATAAATACAAAAATTCATTTATGTTGTTCTCTTTGTCATCTCAATTCTTGAAACATAATATTATTATTCTAATTCCAATTATCCCCTTTTCTTTCTTTGTGTATATAATGGCATAAACTGGAAGTTGAAAGTCTAGTATGAACTTAGTGGTTTTATATAAACATATATGAAATGCAACAGATCGAATTGTTTTCATATTGAATTTGTAAATCAGCTACTTGTGTCTCTATCTCTTCGGTTAATTCAAAGGATTGAGCAATAACTTGAAAATATCACTAACTAGAAGAATACATGCTAGTAAAAATCTCAATTATGCGTTGTAATATGTTGGTATATCAATTTGTACATTTACATATGTCCTTCTACTTCAAATTTATTTACAAGTATATTTATATGTTTTATGTTTTTTGATATGTAAAGTTAATGTACTTCTGGTTCAGCAACATATGAGAAAGTTTCCCCTCACGACAGTGTGGCACTACGTTTGGATTTGGCAGCATTTTAATTTTCGTTTGGTATACACATAACACAATTGAATAATTCATAAACCGAATACTTTACCGAAACCGTACCAAAACAAAATAATAGATACCGAACCGTACCGAAATAATTTGGTACGGTATTTGGTATATACAATTGATAAACCGAATACCAAATACCGAACCGAAATTCTTAAATACCGAACCGAAATACCAAATGCCCACCCCTAATCATAATGACAGGCAGGTTAAAGGTTGTGTAGCCATCCAACGCTTCCGTGAGAACCAGGTTGGCTTGAGATGCAATTGACCTTCTCTCAACATGAGGGAGAAACACCTTATTCACAATCTCAAACAGCAATTGGTACACTGGAAGGAGGGTCGTCTTGTGTACCCGTTCCCCCTGCTGGACTGCCTTATCCTTTACGATAGCATTTCTAAAGTTTGAAGAGAAGGAGCCTTGCATCGAAGACAATCCCTCAGCAGGCACACTGAGAATAGATCCCATCACAGCAGAGTCCATCACAAAGTCGACCCCATTCACCATCATGCAGATATGGTCATACTCAACTGTGACAAAGTTAGCATAGAAAATGTGCACTTCCTCCTCATACACTTTGGGAGCGTAACATGTGAATAACTGCGTCCACTACTGAGATTCACAAATTTCCACCAACTACCGCATTCTAGCCATCTCCAACATATCAAGGGCAAATGTACGGCCCTATAGCACCTTTTGATTTTTTAATTTTTCTTTCCCAACACTCTGGGTATGATCAATGTTGGATTTCTTAGAGGAACCAGGTTCCTCGTCGGCAACAACCTTCCATTTGGCTGATTTGCGAGCACTTTTTCCCTTCTCAACAGATTTCACAAACATTGTCTTCTTAGACACCTTTTCCATTAATTCTTCCACCACCTTTTCTCCAAATTCTTCCACTAACGTTTCACCATAATTATCACCTTCAAACTTATTCAGATTCTCAGCATACACAGAGGATCACCTTTTAGACTTGGAGATAGTGCACTTCTGTGAGAGTTTGTGAGTCAAGGAACCAGGTTCCTCGTCCACTTCATCATCCACAGTGACAACAGGTACGATTTTCTCATTCATAACCTTCCCATCTTTCACTAATTTCCTCCTCCTTTGATGTTCTTGGATTTTCTTAATAGCAGACTCAAGAGCCTCATTTTGCAACCTTGTAGTTGGTCTTTTAGGATTTGGCTCCAGAGTAACAACAGGTCTACTCCTAGCCCTGATAAAGCTAGAAATCACCATATCATCATAATGCTCTTCACTATCCCTATTTTCTTATTCAGATACAGATCTCATCTCAGGCACAACCACAGATAAAGGTTTAGTATAGAAGTAAGGAGTGCGAGCAGGGACAGTACTGACCTGGTGTTCTTGAGAAGACCCCTGAATTGGATCCTTTGTGGAGGGATCAGGTCCCTCATTAGGTGCCCCAGTAGCACAGTCGGGTTCCGATGGTTCAACATGCACAAGTTCCATGTTCTCCACTAAAGTCCTACTTTCTTCTCTTTGAGGATTAGACACACTCTTACCTTCCTCAATAACAACCCCCTCAGCAGCTATGGACAACATGTTTTCTATGGCTTCTTTTTCTTATAACCCCATGGAAAACGCATGAGAAGAAGGAGTATTACCTGTGGACTCAAGACTAAGGGCTGATATTGTTGATTCAGCATGAACATGACCAGCATCTTGGTCTGCATTAGAGCCTTCTTCCATTGCTAGACTGGAAATATCTCTTATAATCCTCTTCTTCAAATGTATCATTTTCACCCATTTTTTGTGGCGAGGAAGAAGGAGAGATTGTAGCCACAAACTTCTTAGGAGTCGAAGTTTTACGACGCCGATGAGAACCATTACTCGATTGGGTAGGAGAGAAAGCAGAGGATGGTAGTGACTCTACCTTAGGTTTTAGACTGGTTGGAGTGGGGAGTGTGGGTTCTATGATCAGCGTTTCAATAGGTGAGGACTCAGTGGTGGTGACACTTGGAACATTTGAGGTTTCCTGGTGTTCAGACATGGTGGGAAGCAGTACGTTGAATAGGAGAGAGTATTGATTTGAAGAGAGAAAAAGGAAACTTTTGGAGTTTTGATGTGAATAGTAGTGAAAGCGATGGTGAAGGATGTATTTAAGAGGTATGTGGGACCGGATAAGAAAAGGCGGCAGTTTTAGGAGTCGGGTCGCTTCCTAACAGGTGAGACTCTTGGGTTCAAAATCGGGAAAGAAAAGAAACTGACAAGATGAGGACGTGGCACCGTTTCAACCGTTCAAAAATTGTGCATGAGAGTACAGAGAAACTACTAACCTGTGTCATGAGAGCCAGGTTCCCTGATGAATTTTGCAAATGTAAGCGTCATCCTTTTGAACAACGTGCAATGCATTAGCTGCTTATTTGCTTTGTAATCACCATGCGTGTCTTCCTGTAATGGTACAGAGATGATCTAGAATTTGCCAGAAAACACTTTTTAGCTAAATTACCTGCACATTTCTTTCATAGCCAACCATCGGGGGACAAGGTTCTCAGTTTGGTTTTATCAACCCAGTTCCAATCGATACCTTTCAAAATGCTCTCTACTTAGAGCTTTGTTGAATATGTCCGCAATCGGATCTTTTGTGCTGCAAAATTTCATACAGATGAGTCCTTTTGCAACATTGTCTAGAAAGTGGTGACGCACGTCAATGTGTTTGGTTCTCTTATGTTGGACTGGATTCTTGGCCATGTTGAGTGCATTGGTATTGTCACACAGTAGGGGCACATAGTCAGAGAACACTCCAAAGTCTTCAAACTACTGCTTAATCCATAGTAGTTGAGTACAGCAAGAAGCAGTTGCCACATACTCCGCTTCTGCAGTTGAGAGTGCCACTGAGTTCTGTTTTCTTGTACCCCATGAAATTATACAGGAACCCATAAAATCTTCCATTACAGAAGTACTTTACCTTTCCACTAGATACCCTGCATAATCAGCATCAACATACCTAACTAGGTCAAAGTTATCCCCGGAGGGGTAGTAAAGAACCAGGTCATGTGTTCCTTTAAGATTTCTCAGGATTCTCTTAGCAGCTTTCAGATGATATTCCTTTGGATTAGATTGAAAGTTGGAACAAAGACCCCTACTGAAAACAATGTATAGTCTGCTTGTTGTGAGATACAGGAGTGATCCTATGATACCTCTGAACATGATCTGATTCAGATTGTAACCAGGTCCATCCATGTCTAGACGAGTAGCTGTGGAAATGGGAGTGTCAATGATATTTTATGCTTCCATGTTGAATCTCTTCAGCAGCTCTTTGATGTACTTCTACTGACTTATCAAAGTTGCTTTTTGAGATTGCTTCACTTGTAAACCCAAGAAGAAATTTTGATTCCCCCCATCATGCTCATTTCAAACTCACTTCCCATGAGTTTTGCAAATTCTTCACATAGAGAGTCGATTGTTGCTCCTAAGATGATATCATCAACATAGACTTTCACAATGAGCATGTCCTCCCTCGTTTCTCCAGAAAAAGATTGTTGTCGATTTTCCCTCTTGTGAAGCCATTTTCTAGAAGAAATTTTGACAACCTTTCATACCAAGTGCGGGGATCCTCCTTTAGCCCATACAAATCCTTGTTGAGTTTAAAAACGTGCTCAGGATGCTCATGATTCTCAAATCCAGGAGGCTGCTTGACGAAGACGTCTTCTTTAGAAAGCCATTCATAAATGCATTTTTTACATCTATTTGGAACAATGTGAATTCCATATGTGATGCAAAGGCAATAAGAATTCTGATAACCTCCATTCGAGTGACTGGAGAAAAAGTTTCATCATAGTCAATACCTTCTTCCTGATTGTAGCCTTGAACTACAAGCCTTGCCTTGTTTCTTGTTGTGTTTCCTAACTCATCAAGTTTATTCCTGAATACCCACTTGGTTCTTATAACACTTCGATATGCAGGTCGAGGGACCAGGTGCCATACCTTGTTCCTCTCAAATTGATGGATCTCTTAGTGCATGGTTGTAATCTAGTCTGCATATTTCAATGCTTTTTGATATTTTTGGACTCTATTTGAGAAAGAAAGGCTGATAAGGCAAGTGAGTTTCTAGCCTTTGATCTGGTTTGAATCCCTGAATCAAGAGGAGTGATTATGTTTTCAAGAGGGTGTGAACTTTGGTGCTTCAAATTTGGTACCTGAATCTCATTGATAGAAGATCTAGGTATATCTGATTGTGGTTCTTGGCCGCTTCTCATTTCAGCATGCGGAGTGCCTTGGACTACATGAACAACTTTGTTTTCATCTTCAGTTGTTGTGATTGTGGGACCGGGTTCCTCTCCAATAGTTGGAGATATAGTTGTACCATTTTCATTGGATTCCTTGACATGACTCATCATGTCTGCCTTTCCATTTGCCACGTCAATGACTTCACCTGGAACAGATGAAGGTTCTCCGTCTTGATCATTCTCATCATGTTTATCCTTCTTAGAGGAGAGGTGAGATTCGACAAAGATCACATGTATGCTTTCCTCAACACATTGAGTTCTTTTGTTGTATACTTGGTAAGTTTTTGTTTGGGACGAGTATCCCAGAAACATTCCTTCATTACTTTTGGCATCAAATTTTCCAAACGTTGTTTTGCTATTGTTAAGAACAAAACATTTACAGCCATAGGTTCTCAAATCGGTCGGCTTGGTCGTCTTTCCGTTCAGCAGCTCATATGGTGTTTTGTTTGGAAGGGACTTGATCATGCACCTGTTTATCAAGTAGCATGCGGTGTTTACTGCCAGAAGGTTTTTGCAATACCATTGTCGATCGGCACTGTTCTTGCCATGTCTTCATGAGTCCTATTCTTCCTTTCCACAACGCCATTTTGTTGTGGTGTTCTTGGAGCTGAGAAATTGTGAGTAATGCCATTTTCAACACAGAATTCATCGAATTTGGCATTATCAAAGTCTATCCCATGGTCAGATTTGATGCAAACTACATTACTTCCCATCTTCACCTGGATCTTCTTGACAAATGTAACAAATACTTGGAAGGTTTCATCCTTGGTTCTGAGAAACAGAGTCGAGGTGAATCTAAAATAGTCGTCCACTATAATAAAGATATATTTTTTCCTCCTCTGCTTGGCACCCTCATAGGTCCACATAGATCTATATGAAGAAGATCAAGTGGACTTACGCATCACACACCTTGTGATCCTTGAACCTTGACTTGGGCAGACCACGAATCAGATCTTTCTGGATCAATTTTTTTAGCAATGAGAAACTTGCATGACCCAGCCTTCTGTGCCATAATTCAGCATCATCATCAACAGTACTTAGACAGCTAATATCACCACTCTGTAGGGACTAAAAATCAGCAACATAGATCTTTTTGTATCTTTTCGCCACTAGCACCACTTCACCAGTCACAAGATTTGTGACTGTGCATATCTTTGAAACAAATTCCACCTTGTTTACCTTGTCGCAGATTTGGGAGACACTCAACAAGCTGTACTCCAATCCGTTGACATAGTTTGTGGTTCTATGATTGCTGAGATGTTTGCTACTATCTTCCTGCCTTGTGCAGACAACTTGTGATAAGAAATGTAGTTTGATAATGGATATGCAATATCCTTCTGTTTTCCTGTTGTAACATAGTCTTCAAGCCATAGTGGTGCTTTAGTAGTTCTACCAAACCTCCTCAGGTTAGTGTCTGTTGAGCTAGCATCAGGAACTTCATCTCTAGCATTATCAGTTGTTGGTACACTGTCAAGTATTTCAGCCATTTCTTCAACCTCAGCATTGTCAAGATGTTCATGTTTAACAGAATCAATATCAGCTTGATTAGGAATTGTATCAACATCTGCAATTGTGTCAGCATCGGTAGGTGAATTTGCATCTGTATCAACATCTGCAACTGTATCGGCATCTGTAAACACCCAATTTTTGCCCCGCATGGAAATTACTCCTAAAAATAGTCAAAAAATAACTTTTAATGAATTTTAGGAACTTTTCTTTATTTTGTTGCATGTCATGCATGTTTAATACTTCAAAATTACAGAAAAATCAGAAAAAAGTGTCACATTTTCATTTCATGCCATCTTAGGTTTAATTTGTATTTTTAGGAGTTAATTACTCTTTAATTGTTAGAATAATGCATGAAAATCCCAAAAAATATATACATTAGATTTAATCAATTAGTTTACTTAATTAGTTAAAATGTTAATTAGATTGTTTCGATAAAAGAAATTTAATTAGTAGTAAGATGACTATTTTTTAAAGATAAAATTTGCCCTTGTTTCAAATTGACCCAATTTCAGGGCGCAAAATCCCAGGCCCAACCAAATTCCCCACATTACAACCATAAATCCCTTCTCTCTTCTATAAAAACAAAAGAGACCTAAACTAAAAAATCGGACCTATCCCCTCCTGAAGAAGAGAAACGGCGCAGCTACACCTCCCCCAAAGAGCTCTTCTTCTTCTTCAAAACACAAAAACCACAGCAGCCATAGATAAGGGAACTATTCTTCTTCATTCACTTCCTCTATCATCAATTCCAAAAGACCCCTCCTCAAAAATAGTTGCTGCCAGACCTCTCACTGAACAGAACAAAAAATAAAAAACAAAATTTATGAAATACATGATCTCTCTGTTCAAGGATTAAGCAGTCGTAGGAACCACCACAAGCAGCCGCCTACTTCCATCCGCCTCAACCCAAACTCCATACGATTATGTCGCTGCTACACCACCGAACGCCGGAAATCCAACAATCCAAAAAAAAAAGAACGAGCAGGTCCCCTCCCCCAACTGGATGTCAGCTGTTTTCCCCCATATCCCACCACCTCGTCTCTCTCTTTGAGAAAGATACAGATCCCTCTCTTAGAGAGAACCAGAAATGGCGTTCTCACGCTCCACTGGTTGAAATACTGACTGCGATTGATGAACTCGATCAGAAGACAGATTGACACTATGCGACTTCTTCTTCTTGTTTGTATGAGCTGTGGAAGTCGGATTATTAGTTGTTTTCTGCTGATTTCGGATCTGCTGAAGTTGAGCTTCATCGTTCAATTCTTTTGCCTTTATTTGGCTATTTCAAGCTTGTTTCTAGGTTTAGGTACACACAAAATCTTTTGTACTCATTTTTAATATCTATGACTAATTGCTTTTTCTCTTTAAATATGTGGAATGAATCCTGTTTAACTTGAGTTCTGTATGTAAAAGTCTAAAAACACTCTTCTAATTTGCCTTAAATTTCCTCAATGACTTATGTCCTGTGATTATGAATGAATTAATAAGGTCATGTTCACTACAGACTAATTTAATGACTAGTCATGAAGCTGCAGCGATTGTTGTTCAGTATGCATAATGTCTCTCAGGTGTAATTGAAGCAGCTATTTCTGGTGGTTTCAAAATCATTATTTGATATATTCATTTAGTCATGTGACTCCGAATTTGAAACAATCATGTGTTGAGGCTTAAGAACAGTTTCCGTTTGTCCCTATTTGGTAATGATGTAGGAAGGTTGTACGTAAATCCGAGTGGTAGTTAATGTTAAAGATTCAAATTAATTTAATAAATCAACATTGGGCTTTCAAATTTAAATATCATATATTAATTTTGAAAAGGTATAGAATTATTTCCATTTTATCATGATGTTTGTAGAACCCATTCGTTAAATTAGATAGTACTTTAAGACTTAGAAAACAAATTAATAATCAAAGTATACGTTTGCGTAACTTTGAATGAAAACAACTAAAATATACCTTTTTCTCAAATTGTGTATACGTTTACGTAACACAAAATAAAAGTCTAAAATGAACACTCGTAGAGACACTTTAGAAATGGATTTTTAAAAATTATCGGAATTACGTACATGCCCGCGTGACGTGATTTCAGTTTCTTTTTTTTTTCTTTTTTTTTTGACGAAGTTTTTAACTTTTATTCCATCAAAAAATGTGATTACATATCCATATTAACGCTGACCGTTAATCTCTCAACTCGATTACAAGTATAACTATACTAAGTAAGTAATACTGACAATTATATGCTAAGGCATTCTATTTACATAGTCTAATCCTAGCCTCCATTTACTTTTCTTCCTTCCTTGAATGTGTATATGCATTGCAATCTCTTTACAAGTTTCATCAATGTTATACCTCCCTTTGTTGAATCTCATCGAATTCCTTTCACGCCATATACAATACACGACCATTGCAAAAGATGATGTGCTCATTTCTGATATACAGTCATTCTTCTTAGCCATGATGTTCATCCATGTAAGTTCATGTTCCCAGTCTCCTATCTGTCTTGCATGACACAGCCAATTCAGTATCCTTTCCCATAATCTCCTTGTACTCTGGCAACCAAAATACAAGTGATTAAAGGTCTCCTCTGCTCGTCCACAAAAAATACAGTCTGCCTGCACTTGGATGCCAAATTTTGCAAGCCTGTCTACAGTTGCTATCCTTCGATTAATAGTCAACCATAAATGAAACTTGAATCTTGGATGAATCTGAGAGTGCATGTGGATACTTTTCCATTCAACTCTACTGAATTGAGGCTGCAGCTGCACATATGCCTTTTGTATTTGGAATTGGCCCTGCTTCTCAAACTTTTCCAGCATTGTTGCAATGTCACTTTGATCAGTCCTCATCTTCAGTAGTTCCTATTTTGCTTCAATGATCTTCCTCACTACCCATGTTGCAGCTTTGGGTGTTTGTACATCTTCAATCTTCTTGTTCTTTATATAATAAGTATGTTCCCATCGAATCCATAGTGTATCCTTCTTTTTTGTCAGTGCCCACAAGTGTTTCATCACTGCTGCCTTGTTCCAAGTCTTCATATTGATCACATTCAGTCCACCTGTCACCTTTGGTTGACATATTTTGTCCCATGCTATTAGAGCTTTCCTTGAAAATTTATTTGATCTAGTCCACAAGAATGTCCGGCAAATAGTCTCTATCATCTTCATGATCTTCTTTGGTATTAAACAAATTTGAGCCCAGTATGTTTGTACTCCAAATAAGATTAACTTGATTAGTTGCACTCTTCCTGAATAGGATAGCATTCTTGCTGACCAGCATCTGACTCTATCTGTAATCTTCTCAACTAAGGGCATGCATTGATGAATATTCAGCTTCCTTGCAGCCAGTGGAACTCCCAGATATTTAAAGGGTATACTTCCCTTTTCATATCCAGTAATTCTTATCATTTCTTCTTCAAGTTGCTTTGTTACTCTAGCAATGTAGATTGAACTCTTTTCTGCACTTGCTTGTAGTCCAGATGCTTTTGAAAATTTACTGAAGGTGTGTTGTAATGCACTTATTGATTGTTTATCACCCCTGCAAAATATTAACAAATCGTCAGCAAAACATATGTGTGTCACTCCCAGTTTCTTGCATTTTGGATGAAGCTTGAACTCCTTTTGCACATTCAGTGTAGTCATCTCCCTTTGCAAATACTCCATAGCAATCACAAATAGGTAGGGAGACATTGGATCTCCCTGCCTAATACCTCTCTTAGCAGGGAAAGGTTTTGTGAGCCCTCCATTATCCAACCTATAAACTTCTGAGGGAAACCAAGATCTGTGAGCATGTATCTTAAGAATTGTCAATCCAGAGAATCATATGCTTTCTTTAAATATACTTTAAGAGTACATCTTGGTGAAATTCCCTTCCTGTTATATCCATTAAACAGTTCATGGCTAAACAAGATATTATCCACAATGCTCCTCCCCTCTATGAATGCAGATTGTGTTCTTCCAATTATGCTGTCTATCACCTTCTTGGTCCTTTTTGTCAGTATTTTTGCAATAATCTTGTACACTGTAGTATAGCAAGCTACGGGTCTATAATCTTTCACAGTAGTAGGTGTTGGTCCTTTGGGAAACAATGTTATAGTTGTGCAGTTCCAAGCTTTATTCATCTTGCTTGTCCTGAAAAAGTACCCCACTGCTTCATATACCTCTTGTCTAACTCCATTCCAATGCATTTTAAAAAACTCCACAGGGAAACCATAAACTCCTAGTGCTTTATCATTTGGCATGTCCTTTATTGCTTCATCAATTTCTTTGTAAGTTATTTCCTGCACCAGTTCTAATTGTTGCCGTATTGATAAGCATACACCTTCTTTGATGACCTTTTTATTTGGACATGGTTTAACCCCAGTATCAGTCCCCATCAGCTGCTTAAAAAATGTAACAAATTCTTTTTCTACTTCCTTAGGATCTAAAACTCTAATTCCTCCTGCATTTTGTACATAAGATATTGAGTTCCTACTTGTTCTCATATTCAGTTGAGCATAGAAGTATTTGGAGTTTGAATCTCCATAGTCAATCCAATTCACTCTTGACTTTTGTCTCGGTATTCTTTCTTCAATTATGCTCCATTTCTCTAGGTCCTGTAATGATTGCTTTTCTTGCTCAATCATCACTTGGTTTAAGGGACTGGTCTTCAAGTTGTTCTGGACATACTCTAGCTGCTAATTTGATTCAATCTTCTCTCATAGCTTGCCATCTCCTTATTCAATCCCTTGGTCACCATTTTCAATTTCTGGAGCTTCTTCCATATACTATCCATAGGGTCACCTTCTGTCTTCTGCTTCCATATCTCTTCTACCATAGGTTTGAACTCTTTGTGTTCCATTGTTACCATATATATCTTAAATGGTTCCTTGTACAAGTTCTTTCTCCTCCATATTTGGATCACTATAGGAGAGTGATCTGATACCCCAGGTTCCAAGCAAACAACTTCCACATGCCCATAGTCTCTGATCCAGTCAAAGTTGTCCAAGGCCCAGTCAATTCTACTATATACTCTATCAGTTGCTTGTTGTTTATTGCACCACGTATAGAAACACCCTGTTGTATTCAATGGTGTCAATTGTAAAGCATCTATACAATCCTTGAAGTCCTTTATTTCATTCAAAGTAACTGGCTGCCCCAATCTATCATCAGTGCTCAAAATACTATTGAAATCACCACTTATGATCCATTGAACTTGTGTCTGCCTACCCATTCTCTGTAATTCATCCCATAAGCTTGTTCTCTCTTGTATCTTGTTTCTAGCATACACAACTGTCAGTAGGATCTGATTCCCTGTCACTATATCCCTCCCTTTACAATGGATACATTATTCATGCATTTCGGTTTCTTTTTGACAAACAAAAACAAAAAAATACGCGCTTGCGCAACTTTATTTATCTCTTTAAATGAATTCAGTGTTGAGAATTATGTACACGTCCGCGTGACATGATTTTTGACACATCTCAATCTCAACGGGTTTACGCATACGTGACCCGTCTCAAAATAACTCTTTGAATACAAAAGAATAATAAAGCGGTAAAGAATATATAAATGCACATAGGTATAAAAGCAGTAGTTCAACAATTTAGTCCAAGTTTATTCATTAAGCGATTGTGCTAGAACCACGAAACTCGAGAATGCCTAACACCTTCTCCCGAGTTAATAGAATTTCTTACCCGGATTTCTGGTTCGCAGACAATTTAAACAGAGTCAAAATTCCTTGATTTGGGATTTCTAATAAATAAATGGTGTCCCGGAACACCGTAAAAAATCCGGGTGGCGACTCTGAAAATTAACAAATAAATCCCAAATCGAATAATGTCACTTAAAGTGGAAAAACTCCCTTATTACCCTTATCGGGTGAAAAAGGAGGTGTGACAGCTCTGGCGACTCCGCTGGGGAATGGAAACCAAGAACTTCTGGTTCAGGGTTCAAGAATTCGAGCTTTTTATGTGATTTTACTTGGCGTTGTTAAATTGTGATATTACTGTATTTTTATGCGCTAAATGTTATTTATTTACAGCTTTGATATTTGTTTGAATTGTCTTTAAGCTGTCTTCTCACGCCTCCCTTCTGAGTCTTCTAAAACTTGGTGCACACGTTCGCGTGGCCCGCCTTTTTGTTAGATGTCATACCAAGTAAGAAATACGGAGATGGATTAGCCACTAGGCCGGATAGCCTTTTGTGCTACTGGTACGTCGCTCCCACCCTGACTTGAGTTGTCCGCTCGGGTAAACCAGGTCTAGAACAAAAACCCCAGGTTTAACCCTAGAATGACAAAACCTCATGCCGGATCCCTAGTAGGAACAATTATCTGCATCACGTGCATTTTTGACTTAGGGGACTCAACACAGGGGTAGGGTCCGTCTAGGACAGGTGTACCCGAAACAAAAAGACCATCGTGATGCATCCTACCTGCTATGTGCACATTATTTGTCTCGACTTGTTTGTTGACCGGATAAAGAAAGAAAGAAACATAATAGAAAAACCAAGAGTGAGGGAGGATAGAAATTTACCAATTTTGGAAAACCCTGATAGTTGAAAAATACCCCGAAACTCTGCCAAAAGTTTTCGGGAAAAAAAAAGGAGGGAGAGAATTTCAAAATAGTTGCAAAATGAGCCAAAATGAGAAGAAAATTTCAAAATAAGTCAAAATCATATTTTTCAAGTTATGTCAAAACTGACCGAACTACGGGGGTCTGATTCTCACCGGATGTGAGATACGTAGGCAAACCTCATAGGTTCCGGCCCCCAATTTTCCAAAATCCAAAAATATTTTCCTTGCCTTTTGAAGTCTTTCAATCATAAACAAAAAAAAAATAGGTAAAATAATCAATCAAAACCCAAAAAATATTTTTCCCTCCTTCAGAAATATTTTTCAAAAATAAACAAAAAAAATCAGAAAACAAAACTCCAAAAAACAAAGAATTCATTTTCTTCTTTAGAAAAAAATATTTTCTTTATTCTTAAAAGAAAGAAAAAATAGATGACAAAATGATTGAAATTCAACAAAATTATTTTCTTCTTACTTTTGAAATTCCCAAAGTTCAAAAAAAAAATATTTAGAGGTCTATCATTCAAAACAATTTCACCATTTTTAGAAGTTTTGTAACGACCCGGTCCGTCGTTACGTAGAACCTGCATTATAATTGTTGTTACTGACTTGTTATAGATTGGTTATAATTTATTTGATGTATTAGAGTTGATAGACTTGAAATCGAATGGTTGTAGTGCGAGTTCAGTTAATTAGCCTTTAAAAATAGTCTTAAAATGGGAAAAGTCAACTAAGAGGTGACTTATTGGTAAACGACCTCGGAATGCGAATTTTATGGCTCGGATAGCTTCGTTAGGTTATTTGGGACTTAGGGGTATGTTCAGAACAATTTTGTGACGTCCGGTGTAGAATTAGGCTTGAATTGGCGAAATTTAGTTTTTGGTGATTTCCGGTCGGCAGTGGAAAATAGGCTATCAGGGTCGGAATGGAATTCTAACTATTGGAACAGGTTTGTAATGTCATTTTGGACTTGTCTGCAAAATTTCAGGTCAATCGGAATTGATTTGGATAGTTTCAGCATCATTGGTGGATTTTAGAAATATCAAAGTTCTTAGGCTTGAATCCGATGTAATTTTGGTGTTTTGATGTTAGTTTTGGTGTTTCGAGAGTGCGACTAAGTTTGAATGATGTTATGGGATGTGTTGGTATATTTGGTTGGGGTCCCGAGGGGCTCGGGATTGATTCTGGGTGGCTAACGGGTAGTTTTAGACTTAGAACAATTGTTGGTTTTCTGGTGTCAGTGCAGCAGATTTTTACTCTCTGCTATCGCGTGAAGAGAGTCGTGATCGCATAGAGAATTTTGAGAGGGGGAATA
The DNA here is from genome assembly GCA_005239495.1 of Nicotiana undulata. Lineage (NCBI taxonomy): Eukaryota > Viridiplantae > Streptophyta > Magnoliopsida > Solanales > Solanaceae > Nicotiana > Nicotiana undulata. Next base: position 16,430 of record ML259715.1, on the reverse strand, counting down.
ATTTACACTCTGCGGTCGCATAGGTGTGCCCGCGATCGCAGAGGTCGAGCGGGTAAGCCAGTGCGGTCGCGTGAGGAAGAGTTCGATCGTGTGGGGTTGTTATAGGCGCGTTGGGTCGTTGGTCAAAAGCAATGTACGATCGCGTGCCTGGGGCTGAGATCGTGGAGGTTGAAGTGAGTGAACTGTGCGATCGCAAGGAAAAATCTGCGATCGCGGAGAACAATTTACTGGTCATTTAAATAAAAGCCCTTCCGCGACTTAAACTTTATTCTTCACCATTATTATACGGAAAAGAGCTCTTGGGGACGATTTTGAAGAGCAAAATCCTTGTTCTTCATTGAGGTAAGTGTTCTAGTCATTAAAACTCGATTATGGGTAATTATAGAACATAAAACCAGTGTAAATTCATGAAAAATCAGTAGAAAAATTGGGTTTTAGGGCTTGAGATTATGAGACCTTCAAGGGTCAATTTGAGGGGTCAAACGAACTCCGATTTTGGTGTTCTTTATATGTACGGACTCGTGAGAGGACGAAGAACGCTTTTTTATAAAAATTTCTGAGTTTTGGGATGCGGGCCCGGGGTCGGGTTTTGACCGAATTCGGACTTTTTGAGCTAAATTCGATATTTTTTTATTGGAATTTATTCCTTAAGCATATACTGATGATAAAAATCTAAACTTGGTAGATTTGGAGCCTTCGGAGGTTGATTCGAGAGCCAAGCGTATTTCGGAATAATTTCGGGCTAGTTTTGAGGTAAGTAATGTCTTGAAATCCTGTCCTGAGGGTATGAAACCTCGGACTATGCACCCTTCACGGGTTTTGCAATACAAAGATTGAAATTTGGGAAATATATTCCCTACTTAGACAACTATTGAGTTGCGAAACCGATTTTTAAGCCTTTGCTTAATTAGTATTTATATATTATGATATGTTTTGGGTTGTAAGCCGTGTTTGGGGCCTAGTGCCGATCTATTTACCCCTTGAGGGACTGTTTTACTGTGTTTCCTCACTTGATATGTTGTGAATTCCACTCAATCTTTTCCTGATAAATTGTTTTGACACTCAGAGTATTTTGATACTATTTATTGAAAAATGAAACACTGTTTTGGGTTGAGAACCCGGTTTGTTTATGGCCTAAGGGAAAATCGAGAGTGTCTGATTGAGTGTTGTGAGGAGGCTTCCAGGACTTATGAGTGTTGTGAGGGGGCTTCCAGGCCTCATGAGATAGATGAGAAGGCTTCCAGGCCTTATGTTATTATTGCGCTTGTGCTGTAAGAGCCCCTCCGAAGTCTGTAACACACCCCTAGTGAGCGTCAGTACCGATTGAGTGATGATGATTGCCCGCGGGGCTGATACTGAGTGATGGTTGATACTGAGTGATGGCTGATACTGAGTGATGATTGATACTGAGTGAAGATTGATACTGAGTGATTGAGGGAATGCCTGAGGGAACCTGTTACGAGAAATGATTTTGGCCCGAGGGGCACTTTTATGATGATTTTACTATGTTTTCGAACTATGATTTACTTCGTTTTCAAACTGAGTTTTACTGAGGATTTCACTGAGATATATTGATATTTACTTGTTTTCGAAGGGTTTTTGGAACTGATTTCGAACTTATAAAATTGTTGAATACTATTTGGTGACTTGACGTTTTACTGGTTGTTGTGAAATGGTGTATCTGTTTGTGTGCTTTATATTTCTCAGACTGTGATTTCTTTTCATTACAACAGAGTTGGCGTACTTATAAAGACTCCATGTGCCTCTGTGCACAGATTCAGGTGACGTTCTGGAGCAGTAGCAGTTTTTGCTTGTTCGTTAGCAGATTTCACGGGATTTCGAGGTAGCTGTCCAGCGTCCACAGCTTCTTCCCTTCCCTTCCTTGTTATGTTTTAATCAATTGATTCAGAGATATATATTATAGTTTTTAGCAGAGTTAGGCTTATTCATTCTTAGATGCTCATGACTATTGACTCCAGTTTTGGGAAGTTGTTTAGAGTTGTTTAGTTCATTATTGGGGGTGCTAGATTTATAAAATTTATTTCTTTATTATGACTATTGTTTATTGTTATATTGTGAACTGTTATAATTGAACGAATGCGTAGTAAAGTGATGGTTGGCTAGCCTAGTTCCACGATAGGCGTCATCACGGCCTGTTAGAATTTGGGGTCGTGACAAGTTTTTTGCCCAGAAACTATTTTTTTTAAAAACCGAAAATCCTAAAACATTTCTTTCTTTAAGAAGTCTTTATCTCAAAAATCTCAAAAAAAAAATCATCAATCAAAATCCAAAATACTTTTCTCTTTATCTTGAAGTATTTTTTCCAAAAATCCAAAAAAAAATAGTAAATCAAAAATCCAAAAAAAAAGATATTCTCTTTCTTCTATAGAAGTATTTCTTCCAAAAATTCTTTAAAAAAAATCAGAAACAAAATCCAAAAATATTTCCTTTTTCTTTTGAAGTTTTTCTTTCAAAAACAAAAATAAAAAAAATGAAATTTCAAGAAAAAAATCAAATTCCAAAATATTTTCTTTCTTCTTTACAAGTCTTCATTTCAAAAATTTCAAGGAAAAAATAAAGAAAAATCAAATCAAATTAAAAAAATAAATATATTTTCTTACTTTTTAGAAGTCTTTCTTCCAAACGTTTGAATCAAAACATTAAAAAAAAAGAGCCAAAAATATTTTTCTTTCTTCTTTTAAAGCCTTTCTTTCAAAAATTCAAATAATAATAATAAAATAAACGAAATTCAAAAAGAGTTAGCTTTATTTACTCCATTCTCAACGTAGGGTATACACTCCCTAGTCGATGCCGACATAGGGTATACAACCCCTAGTTGATGACTTCTTTTCCAACATAGGGTATACAACCCCTAGTTGATGATTTCTTTTCCAGTATAGGGTATACAACCCCTAGCTGATGATTTCTTTTCCAACGTAGGGTATACACTCCCTAGTTGATGCCAACATAGAGTATACAATTCCTAGTTGATGATTTCTTTTCCAGCATAGGGTATACAACCCCTATCTGATGATTTCTTTTCCAACGTAGGGTATACACTCCCTAGTTGATGCCGACATAGGGTATACAGCCCCTAGTTGATGATTTCTTTTCCAGCATAGGGTATACAACCCCTAGCTGATGATTTCTTTTCCAACGTAGGATATACACTCCCTAGTTGATGCCGACATAAGGTATACAACCCCTAGTTGATGACTTCTTTTCCAACATAGGGTATACAACCCCTAGTTGATGATTTCTTTTCCAGCATAGGGTATAAAACCCTTAGCTGATGATTTTTTTCCAACGTAGGGTATACACTCCCTAGTTGATGCCGACATAGGGTATACAACCCCTAGTTGATGACTTCTTTTCCAACATAGGGTATACAACCCCTAGTTGATGATTTCTTTTCCAGCATAGGGTATACAACCGCTAGCTGATGATTTCTTTTCCAATGTAGGGTATACACTCCCTAGTTGTTGCCGACATAGGGTATACAACCCCTAGTTGATGATTTCTTTTCCAACATAGGGTATACAATCCCTAGTTGATGATTTCTTTTCCAGCATAGGGTATACAACCCTAGATGATGATTTCTTTTCCAGCGTAGGGTATACACTCCCTAGTTGATGCCGACATAGGGTATACAACCCCTAGTTGATGATTTCTTTTCCAACATAGGGTATACAATCCCTAGTTGATGATCTTTTCTAGCGTAGGGCATACACTCCCTAGTTGATTCCAGCATAAGATGATTCCGACATAACTCGATGCCAACATAGGGTCACCATTCCCTAGTTGATGTCGGCATAACCCGATGAATCTCATTTCCAGACACCGGCATAACCTGATGATCTTTTCTTGACGACATCATAACCTGTCAATTCTCTTCCAACATAGGGTATCCAACCCCTAGTTGATTTTACCTTTGGGCATAGGGTATCAACTCCCTAGTCTACAATAACTCTGGGTGCACTGTTCCCGGCTTTTCACCGCTTTCAATAATAAAGTAGTATAGTTTTCCTTACAAGAACTCACGAAATTTTCCTACTGAAAACTGGGGCAGAAAATTTTGTTCGTTTGCTTTTTTATTTTGTGCAGATTATTCTTTCAGACAATGGATTCGAGACGACCAAAAGAAAAAGTTTTGATCCAGAATAAAAAAGAGAAAGAGAAGATTGAATCCAAAGAGCGGAAGCGGGGAAGACGTGGACTATTCAGGACGAGATTGAAGTCATTCGTTCTGTATATCATGCCTTGATCCGAAAAGCTGAAGAAGATTTAACCAGCACCTACAACGAACAAACATCAAGATTCAGATAGGAGTCTGTATAAAGAAGCATCCAAGACTCAAGTTCAAGCTTCAGAAGACACACAGATAGGAATATTGTAACTCGTAGTTGATAGGTTTAGTTTAGTATTTTTCATTTTGATTTTGGTGTAATAAGGAGCCCATCAAACATAGCAGCAGCAACAGCAGTGAAATCACAGCTCTCTGGTATTCCAGCTACCAAAACTTCCAGAACTACACTGACCTTATTCCTTTATAGCCAATGATATGTAGGCAACCTCCGAAGCAAGGTTCGGTCAAACTTTTTTCAAAATACTTCCAAATGGAGTACCAAACGGGCAAAAATTGCTCGTAGTTTCTCACTTTATCTTTGCCCGAAAACTCTTCATGTTCTCGAGCAAAGAAGGGCAGTTGTAAACAACCAATTTTTGCCCCGCATGGAAATTACTCCTAAAAATAATCAAAAAATAACTTTTAATGAATTTTAGGAAATTTTATTTATTTAGTTGCATGTCATGCATGTTTAATACTTCAAAATTACAGAAAAATCGTAAAAAAGTGTCACATTTTCATTCCATGCCATCTTATGTTTAATTTGTATATTTAGGAGTTAATTACTCTTTAATTGTTAGAATAATGCATGAAAATCCCAAAAAATATACATTAGCTTTAATCAATTAGTTTACTTAATTAGTTAAAATGTTAATTAGGTCGTTTTGATAAAAAAAATTAATTAGTAGTAAGATGACTATTTTTGAAAGATAAAATTTGCCCTTGTTTCAAATTGGCCCAATTTCAGGGCCCAAAATCCCAGGCCCAACCAAATTCCCCACATTAAAACCCTAAATCCCTTCTCTCTTCTATAAAAACAAAAGAAACCTAGACTAAAAAATCGGACCTATCCCCTCCTGAAGAAGAGAAACGACGCAGCTACACCTCCCCCAAAGAGCTCTTCTTCTTCTTCAAAACAAAAAAACCACAGAAGCCATAGATAAGGGAACTCTTCTTCTTCATTCACTTCCTCTATCATCAATTCCAAAAGACCCCTCCTCAAAAATAGTTGCTGCCAGACCTCTCACTGAACAGAACAAAAAATAAAAAATAAAATTTATGAAATACATGATCTCTCTGTTCAAGGATTAAGCAGTCGTAGGAACCACCACAAGCAGCCGCCTACCTCCATCCGCCTCAACCCAAACTCCATACGATTATGTCGCTGCTACACCACCGAACGCCGGAAATCCAACAATCCAAAAAAAAAAAAAACGAGCAGGTCCCCTCCCCCAACTGGACGTCAGTTATTTTCCCCCATATCTCACCACCTCGTCTCTCTCTTTGAGCAAGATACAGATCCCTCTCTTAGAGAGAACCAGAAATGGCGTTCTCACCCTCCACTGGTTGAAAGACTGACTGCGATTGATGAACTCGATCAGAAGACAGATTGACATTATGCGACTTCTTCTTCTTCTTGTTTGTATGAGCTGTGGAAGTCGGATTATTAGTTGTTGTCTGCTGATTTCGGATCTGCTGAAGTTGAGCTTCATCGTTCAATTCTTTTGCCTTTATTTGGCTATTTCAAGCTTGTTTCTAGGTTTAGGTACACAAAAAACCTTTTGTACTCATTTTTAATATCTATGACTAATTGCTTTCTCTTTAAATATGTGGAATGAATCCTGTTTAGCTTGAGTTTTGTATGTATAAGTCTAAAAACACTCTTCTAATTTGCCTTAAATTTCCTCAATGACTTATGTCCTGTGATTATGAATGAATTAATAAGGTCATGTTCACCACAGACTAATTTAATGACTAGTCATGAAGCTGCAGCGATTGTTGTTCAGTATGCATATTTGTCTCTCAGGTGTAATTGAAGAAGCTATTTCGGGTGGTTTCAAAATCATTATTTGATATATTCATTTAGTCATGTAACTCCGAATTTGAAACAATCATGTGTTGAGGCTTAAGAACAGTTTCCGTTTGTCCCCATTTGGTAATGATGTAGGAAGGTTGTACGTAAATCCGAGTGGTAGCTAATGTTAAAGTTTCAAATTAATTTAATAAATCAACATTGGGCTTTCAAATTTAAATATCATATATTAATTTTGAAACGGTATAGAATTATTTTCATTTTATCATGATGTTTGTAGAACCCATTCCTTAAATTAGATAGTACTTTAAGACTTAGAAAATAAATTAATAATCAAAGTATACGTTTGCGTAACTTTGAATGAAAATAACTAAAATATACCTTTTTCTCAAATTGTGTATACGTTTACGTAACACAAAATAAAAGACTAAAATGAACACTCGTAGAGACACTTTAGGAACGGATTTTTAAAAATTATCGGAATTACGTACATGCCCGCGTGACGTGATTTCGGTTTCTTTTTGACAAACAAAAACAAAAATACGCGCTTGCGCAATTTTATTTATCTCTTTAAATGAATTCAATGTTGAGAATTATGTACCCGTCCGCGTGACATGATTTTTTGACACATCTCAATCTCAACGGGTTTACGCATACGTGACCCGTCTCAAAATAACTCTTTGAATACAAAAGAATAATAAAAGCGGTAAAGAATATATGAATGCATATAGGTATAAAAGTAGTAGTTAAACAATTTAGGCCAAGTTTAATCATTAAGCGACCGTGCTAGAACCACGAAACTCGGGAATGCCTAACATCTTCTCCCGAGTTAACAGAATTCCTTACCCGGATTTCTGGTTCGCAGACAATTTAAACAAAGTCAAAAATCCTCGATTTTGGGGTTTTTAATAAATAAATGGTGTCCCGGAACACCGTAAAAAATCCAGGTGGCGACTCTGAAAATTAACAAATAAATCCCAAATCAAATAATATCACTTAAAGTGGAAAAACTTCCTTATTATCCTTACCGGGTGAAAAGGGAGGTGTGACAGTATCTACAGGTGAATTTGCATCTGCATCTATACTGTGTATATCTTGATGCCCATGAGCTTGTTGACTATTCTGTTGATGAGCTATCTGAGTGTCAAGAGATCTGCCCCTCTCAGCTACATCAAAGACATGACAAGAATCAGAAACAAACAAGTGAGCTTCAGTTGGTTTAGCAAAGGGAAATATGTGTTCTTTGTAAACAACATCACGACTCACAAAAGAACCGTTACTGTTGAGATCTAAGAGTTTGTAACCCTTATGAGTAGTGAAATATCCTAAGAAAAATGCTGCTCTTGCCCTTGCACCAAACTTGTCATTTCTAACAATATTGGTGGCATAACAAAGACATCCAAACACTCGCAAATGATCAAGAGATGGTGGCCTTCCATGCAATAATTCATGAGGTGATTTGCATTGTAAAACTACAGTAGCAGTCTATTAATTAAGTAAACAGCCCCCTCGACACATTTCCCCCGGTATCTAGTTGGAACTTGAGCTTGAAACTTTAATGCTCGAGCAAAGTCTAAAATGTGCACGTGTTTTCTCTCAGCTGCCCCATTCTGCTGTGGGGTAAACACACAACTGCGTTGGTGAATTATACCATATGAATTAAACAAATAAGTACACACTTAGTTAAAAATTTATGTTCCATTGTCAGTTCTAACCACCTTAATAATAGTAGAAAACTGAGTCATTATTAATGGAAGCAACAGCCTTAGTACAATAGCAACATCACTCTTCATTTGTAACAAATAGACCCATATAAATCTGGTATGATCATCTACTATAGTAAGAAAAAAATGCTTTCTATCATGAGTAAGTATCCTATAAGGACCTGATACATCCATGTGAATCAATTCTAAAGGCATTTCACTAACAATATGACTAGTAGGAAACATTAACCTGCTTTGCTTAGCTAGTAGGAAAATAGAAAAATCTTTATTGGTAGCTACATCTAAAACTTTATCCTGTAGGAATGACATGTGCTTCATAGTCTTGATTGAATCATGCCCCAGCCTTCGATGCCAAAGATCACCGTCTATTGTTTTTCCTTGTACGTCTGCACTTTTCTCTAGATTCTTCATACTATTTTTATTGTTCCTTTGAGTCACAATGTATAGACCTCCTTGCTCTTTACCAATCCCCTTCACCTTGCCAGTGAAGAGGTCCTATAAAATTCAAAAATCAGGAAAAAATAAGGCAACACAAGAGAGACTTTTGGTCAGTTTGGATACAGACAACAGATTGTATCTGAAATCTGGAACATATAGCACATCTTTAGCCTTCATACTTTCAAGGAATTCAACAATTACTATGTGTGTTATATTTGATCTAGCTCTATCAGGTAAGTGAACTTCTTCTTTATAACTCAATTCGCTAACATCTGTTAAGGTGTTAAGTGAAGAAGTAATATGGTGAGAGACACCAGAATCTATAATCCACTCAGTAGTGCCTAAGTCGGCCATAAAAGATGTGGAAATACCTGCCAAATTGACTTGAGGTGCAACAACATCCTTGTTCCTATTCAGCATGCCAAGAATCTAATTGTACTGCTCTTCTGTGAAGAAATATCCACCTTTTCTAGGTTCATTAGCAACCTCACCTTCCACGGCCTACATGCATAGCCATAGGATCATTCTTCCCTGTCAAAGGTGGAAAAGGTTGTGACCTTTGACTCTCATCCTCTACAATCATAGCATATGCTTGATTCAAGCTCGGTTCTATTGCCTTCATAAGTATTTGTCTGCGAGCCTGCTCATATGACTCATTTAAACCACTGAGAAATTGAAGCAATCTTTGTTGCTGCAAATGCTCAATGTAGTCCCTCGACTTAGGACAATCACAGCCAGGAGAAGGAACAAGAGCATCATACTCTGCTCAAAGTTCCTTCAGTTTGGTGAAATAGGTCGCTACTAAGTCAGTACCTAGCAATTGTAGCAATCTCCCTATGTAATTGGAAGATGTGAACATGATTCACCTTATCAAAACATTCCATTAGATCCTTCCAAACCAAATGAGCACTAGATGCGTACACAATTCCACTAAGCAGGTCCGGCGATACAGTGTTCATGGTCCAAGACAGGACAATTACATTACAGGTTTCCCAATCCTCATGGAATTCAGTCCTAAATAGATCCTTTCTACATGTGCCAGTCACGAACCCTAGTTTTCGCTTAGCTTATAGTGCAATTCGCATTGACCTTCGCAAAGCCCGTAACTCTCAGATCCTATTAATTTCACCAGAATTAGGATCGAGTCAGGTGTATCAGAAGGATGAACATACAAAGATGTGTATGATCAATTTTCTCTCCAACTTCATCAACATTCACCATTGTCGCAGAACAGAAAATCTCGTATCGAAGAAGAAACTGAAGACGAGCTAACCATGAAATTGATTACTGAAAAAAACTCACAACGAGCATGCAATCGAATCACCGCTTTGATACCATGTTGATTTTCTCACCATGTGAAGCTTCATTTCTTAGCTCATCCTTGGAGGCGCAGGGAGTGAGTGAGAAGAAGAAGCTACTGTTGTATTGATTGTAACGAACTACTGTACAACTCTATTTATAATTAAGTCTAGTGACTAACTAATTGGACAGCTCACATCCAACTGTCAACTAACCACTAACAACTTAGCTAACTAACCACTTAATTGCCCAGTTTAGCTATTAAGGCCCCATTTGTTTGCACTTAATGAGGGTCTGAATCTGAATGAATAAGATCTTAGCCCATTAAGTGTATTTGTTTTTTTATTTTTAAAATGTCTGAATATGTTTGATTCGGTCTGATTCGGTCAGACCTTTAGTTGAGTCTTAATTCCGTTCAGACGTTAAAAATATCGAAAATACACGCCTCTTTTTTTGGTGCTCCTTTTCTCTCTCTTGACATCCGGCTATGTCTTCTAAACCCAAAACAAATTTCATCCTTAACATGTCTCTGTCTTAAAATATTTTACTTTAGTCATTTAAAATATTTTTTTAGTATTTAAATTTTAAAACTTGATCTGATTATCAGTTAGTTTTTCAACTATTCAAATATTTGTGCATCTAAATCATAACTAGTTTTGAGTTTATTATTTTAATTTGTTGGATAAGTTTGATTAGAAGATAAATTTACGTTCATTTTTTTTTTGGTTACATTTCGTTACTACAATTGTTGTTATTATATATAATTTTTATTTATAGTTCAAATAGTTTAACAATTGGATCTTACATAAAATATTGATTTATATCTTATAATATTTCAATTTATCTTAAATAATAACTTTTTTTGTTCAAGTTAATATTTTCACTAATTGATATAATATTTAATCACTTTTTTTAATTGTATATGTTTATATATATTACGTATTCAGATGTTGAAAAACAAACGGTCTTAATCATTCAGTGTTCAGATCTGCATACCACATCTTAATATTCAGACGTGCATTCAGATTCAGACGTTTTAATCTTTAAAAAAAATGAGGCCTAAGCTGTTTTAAGCTAACTGCTAATCTTAATAACTACGTACGATAGACCTTTGTGGTCCGGTACTTCCCTGCACCGCGCATAGCGAAAATTTAGTGCACTGGGATGCCTTAGATATCTAATACATTAGTTTTGCCTATGCCTTCCAAAAAAAAAATAGAAACGTGCCGTTAGAGTTTGATGTCCAATGAAATGAAAAATCAATAAAAATTGACCATTCATGTACGTAAGACCTGGGACCATCAACAAGAAACAACACATAGAGAGGTGTATGTTTCAAGTTTTCAACTGAAGTTACACATTTACTGCTATTCTAATAAATGTCTGACATTTAAATATTACCTGTAGGTCAAGGAAAAAAAGTAGAATGTGAAGAGACTGAATAACAGAAGTAAGATCCATTTCCATTTTATTGGTGTATGGTAACCTGTCAAATCATGTGCTTCATCGTATAAGGTGTTTGACGTATGATTTTCGTCTTTTTACTCTAGTTCTTGACTAAATATACAGTAGCTAATCTCTTTTTAAAAAGTATCCTATATTCGGAATTTATTGACTTTTCTAATTTACATTTGCACTAGATAGACTTAATAAAGATAAAAAACTAAATTTGTCAATTGTAATAGTAGAGCTCTTAGATAAAGGTGGAAGGACTTCAACAATTCCACCATATTCTTGAGTGTTTAGAGTCAGATTGATAATTTAAATTTAATGAGTTTGAAATTTTAGCTTATTAGTATTGAACTCATAGTAATTTTAGTAAATTTTTATAATATAACTTTATATTCTATGTTGAATTTATTAGATTTGGTTTAACTCGTTATCGAAACTGTAGAGTCCCACATCGGTGGGATGTGAATTTTTCGGGCTCCTTATATAGTCTTGGACAATCTTCACCTTATGAGCTAGTTTTAAGGGGGTAGGTTAGACCCAAGAGGTAGGATCATCCTAATTTATTATCCTCGATGTTAGGACTCCATTTATATTGTCCACGCTCCAATTGCAAGCATGTGAATTTCCTGGGCTCCTTGTATGGTCATGAGCAATCATCACCTCATGAGTTAGTTTATGGGGTCGAGTTAGGTCAAATATCTATTTATCATAAACCCTATATTTGGCTCTATTCGTCATATATCATGTTAGGGGATTGTCCTGATTTTCTTAACATATTTGGTTTTACTATTTTATGAAGGAAAGGACAGCATATTTATCATAATTGGGCTTTCCTTTTTGTTAAAGGAAATTATAAATCTCCTATATTTGGCTAGTCATTTTTCTTGTAGGAAAATGTTTGGACTTCTATAAATTGAGGATTCTTCCTTCTCATTCATCAGCATCCACAATGTAGCCATATGGGTTTGAGAGTCGTGTTCAGGGGGAGAACTTTACGGGACAAGTGTTAGTGTGTCACTTGTGTTTGCCTTTTCGTGAGGTTGTTCTCTCAATATTTTTGTACGCTCTTTTATATAGTGGACTGGTCATTGATGATAGGCTATAATTACATATTGTAGTCGCTTATTACACTCTAATTTACTGCAGTTTAATTGAGTTTGAGCTTTAACCGCTAGTGTTTTGCACTAACTGTGTGCTTTATGCCTTGTAGGAGTGACTCCGAGCTATATAAATGTTATGAAATGAATTCAAGTGATTTGGAGCTTTGAAGTCTGAGTAAAATCCCAAGGAATTAAGCCGGGAGTGTTCAGGGGTCAAATTTGAAAGTTAAGAACAAAGGAAGACTCGAGTAGGCATACTATGCACTGTCTAGTAAAACACACATAACTCTTTGCTACGAACTCCATTTGATCTATATAATATATGGTTGGAAAGATAACTCAAAGGGATACAACTTTAATGTGTACGTTTTTCCAAATTACAAAGCGAACAGGGTAAAAACCGCGATCGAAACTGCGACCGCGGATCGGGACGCGGACTGAGGCAATGCACTGGGAAAATACCGCGACCGCGATCGTCCAGACCTGAAAATTGTCTTTTTTCGCGTAGGAGAAGGTATAATTGTTTGGGCCTGACCCTACTTGGAATATACATGGAAAAATGGTATTTTGAGGAGGTTGGACATACTTTTGACACAGATTCGACCTAAGGAGGCAGAGACACAATAGGAGCAAGGCGGGAAATTCTTCTACGAGTTTTTCCTTCCTCTTCCTATTTTCTATTGTTGGTTATGACTCTTATTTTTGTAGTTTTACATACTATTATGAATAGCTAATTTGTTATGGAGGGTTTTGATGGAACCTTTTGTAGGACTCTTAGTATTGTAGTTCTACGTGTTTATTGTTGTTGATTGAATGGCCATTGATTGACTGTGCCTATTTATTATGTGTTGCTTGATAAAGGATACATATTTAGGTATTTGTTGAACAACGTCACTCCTAACGTATGTGAGAAATCAATACAGCGGGTTTAAAGGTAGGTTTAGAAATAACAAAGTCTTGACGTGGTCATAGTGAGCAGTTAGATAAAGCCAACTATCGTTGTTCGAGAGAATATGTCTACTAAATTATTATAATTACTCGAGAGAGAATTACGACACCTAAAGTGCTCAAGATCAGTAGAGAATACATAAGCGAAATTGCAGGGAACATAGCGGGAAGGACTCCAACATTTGGGAAAATCATAACTCTAGACCTCCTTAGTTCTATCTCAAATTTCATCCTTGTTAGTTGATAGTTTTATTGCTTTATAATAGTTGTTAGTTAATTAGTTAGAAATAAATATTACAATCTTAATAACTAGAAAATTATTTGGACTTGTGTTTCTTAGCAATATTGAACAATTATAGCGAAACCTTAGTTCTCTGTGGGATTCGACTTCGGACTTTTAGACCGAATTATATTTGCAGCGACCGCTTATCTTTTTAGGGATAGAGTTGGACGTGCTCAAATTTCGGCGCTGTCGCTAGGGTGACTTTCTATGCTATTTAATCAAAATTATCAAAATTGTCTGGGTGACTTTCTATGCTATTTTAGTTGTGTTAGTTTAATTGAATAATTTTCTTTTTACAAAAATAGAAAGATTGGACTTTATCCGACGATGGATTTAATTCTTTTCTTGAAGGATTTAAGTCTAAAGATTTTCTTTTCTTAGATAGTGTAACAATTCCCCTTTAGTTTTTCTTTGGGCTGCGGTTCTTTTCCAAGGGTTTTGTTTGAACCGGGTGTAGTTAGTTTTTTTTAGGAATATGAATCATTGTGTTGTGTTTTGAATTGACGCAATATCTCTTGACTTTGTTATGCCTTGAGAATAGTGAGTACTTTGGTTGTGACTTTATCCCCTAATTGTTATGTATGTAGTTAACCCCTTTGAGCATGTACTCCTGTTTCTTTGGCAACCACATTACAAGCCTTACCCATTTGTTTGAATTAGCCATCTATTTGAACCTTTTAACATCTCATGAGCACTTGAATTGTTATGAACTGTGTAAAAGTTAAAGTGTGGGGTGGTTGATTTGTCATTTGAGTGAAGCTAATGAAATAAGGAGAAATGTACAATGTTTTGAAAAAGTAAGCGCCACTTGAATTGAAAAAAAAAGGGGGAAATAGTTGTATTGCTGTAAAAAAAAGTATTCCTTGATATATGGTGACTCTTGATGTAATTGTGCTTAAAGAAGTATGGGGTAATATACATGGATGTGAAGGTGGAGTTTGGTTTGACATAAGTATGGGGTTTGAATGTTAAAGTATATGTATTAAAGTGATTAGGGAGGTGTAATCACTCTTATATATAAATGTATCCCACCCGTCCCGCATACTACATTACAACCAAATAAAGGCCTACTTGATCCTAGATCGAATAAGTTTGATTAGTAGAGTAGTACACTACGGGCAAGCCTATGGTGCATCTCTTTGTGGCACGTGAATGTTATTTCTGAGAGTGAGTGAATTCTTTCTATATTGAGTTCCTAAGCGTTCTTAAATTTTATTGTGTGGAACTACTCTCTTTTGTTGTGTGAGGGCACTTGATTCATGAAGGAAATGTAATGTCAGTGACCTCTATATTAGAGTAAGTGGGTGAGTTGTAAATAATGTGTGGTTCTTGTGAGTAAAATCTTGAGGTGAAGATGTTACACCCTTGTGCTTAGTCTATTTGAAATATTCTTGGTATGATGAGTTAAGGGAATTGTTGAATTGTTTAAAAAGGTTGTGTCTATAAAATATAGTTTGATTACTCGAGGACGAGTAATGGTTTAAGTGTGGGGTGTTGATAATAGGCTATAATTGCGTATTTTAGTCGCTTATTACACACTAATTTACTGCACTTTAATTGAGTTTGAGCTTTAACCACTAGTGTTTTGCATGAACTGTGTGTTTTATGTTTTGTAGAAGTGATTCCGACCTATATAGATGTTATAGAATGAATTCAAGTGATTTGGATCTTTGAAGTGTGATTAAAATCCCAAGGAATTAATCCGGGATCGTGTTTAGGGTCAAATTTGATAGTTAAGAACAAACAAAGACTCGAGTAGGTATATTGTGCACTATCCAGTAAAATAGACATAACTCTTTGATCTGAATTCCATTTGGGATATATAATATATGGTTGGAAAGAAAACTCAAAGGGATACAACTTCTATGTTTTACGTTTTTCCAAATTCCAAACGGAACAGTGTGAAAAAATGTGGTCGAAACCAAGACCGCGGACCTGGACGCGGACTAAGGAGGTGCACTTGGAAAATACCGCGATCGTCCAGACCTGAAAATTTGTCCTTTTTCGCATAGGAGAAGGTATAATTGTTTGGGCCCGACTCTACTTGGTATATATACATGAAAAAATGGTATTTTGAGGAGGTTGGACATACTTTTGACACAAATTCAACCTAAGGAGGCAGAGACACAATAAGAGCAAGGCGGGAAATTCTTTTACGAGTTTTTCCTTCCTCTTCCTATTTTCCATTGTTTGTTAGCATTGTAGTTTTACATACTACTATAAATAACTAATTTGTTATCTAGGGTTTTGATGGAACCTTTTGTAGGATAAATTCTTGTTATGTTTTTATATAATTGAGTCGTTGGATTTCTCTACTTGTTCAACTACGTGTTTATTGTTGTTGACTGAATGGCCATCGATTGACCGTGCCTATTTACTATGTGTTTCTTGAGAAATGATACATATTTATATAGTTGCTGAACAACGTCACTTCTAACGTATATGAGAAGTCAATACAGCGGGTTTAAAGGTAGGTTTAGAAATAACAAAGCCTTGACGTGGTCATATTGAGCGGTTAGATAAATCCAACTAGCGTAGTTAGAGAGAATATATCTAGTAAATTATTGTAGTTGCTCGAGAGAGAATTACGAAACGTAGAGTGCTCATGATCAGTAGAGAATACATAGGCGAAATTATAGGGAACATAGTGAGAATGATTCCGACAATTGGGGAAAGCATAACTCTAGACCTCCTAAATTTAATCTCCAACCCTTAGTATCTTTAGTTGTTAATTTACAACTTTAGTTTTTAGTTAATTAGTTATATATAAGAATCTTAATCTTTATAACTTAGAAATTTATTCGAGCTTGTCTTCTAAGCGATATTGAACAATTACAGAAAAAACCTTAGTTCTTTGTGGGATTCGACTCCGGACTTTTAGACCAGATTATATTTGCAGCGACTGCTTATCCTTTTTAGGACTAGAGTTGGGTGTGATCAGTCATCTCCGCCCGTGGACGTAGGTCAATGTCACGACCCGTTTCCGGGTTGTGATGGCGCCTGTCGTGGAACCAGGCTAGCCAACCGT
>ML259714.1:43827-61455 GCA_005239495.1 Nicotiana undulata | reverse complement strand
TTTTATATATATATTTTCAGTTTTACTTTTTTCATCTTTCGGTTTACATGTTCAAAATTTTACAAGTTCTAAAGATATGAGTTCAGAGGTTTATGTGTTTCCAAGTTTACGGGTTTAGAAATTATAAAGTTTACGGGTTTGAAATTTCGCGTTTTCAAAAGTTTTGCGGTTTAGAAGTTTATGAAATTTGTGGGTTCGGAAGGTTGTTGGTT
Source organism: Nicotiana undulata (assembly GCA_005239495.1). NCBI lineage: Eukaryota > Viridiplantae > Streptophyta > Magnoliopsida > Solanales > Solanaceae > Nicotiana > Nicotiana undulata. The sequence goes on along the minus strand of ML259714.1, from coordinate 61,243 downwards.
CGAAAGTTTATGGCCTCATGTTTATTGTATCAAAATTATTTACGAATACTCTTGAGAAAATATTTTTCTTGATTTGCGTACCAAACACCAGAAAATAAATAAGATAACTACTTGTTTTCCAAGAAAATATTTTCCTGGAAAATATTTTCCTTTATACCAAACACACCCTTAGTCTCCAGAACAATGAGTGTAACACAAATACAGAAAATAAAATAAATTCCTTAAGCTTGTTAGTAAACTGTATTTGTAAAATAATTCTGGAGAATATAAAATAACATATAAACAGAAATGTAAAAGAAACATGATTTAATCTGAGTCCACTGAATTCACAGTGTTTCCTTAAGGAATTTAATCCCTTCTTAGTACCCAAGGTTGTGGATTATTTCCTCCCATGATAGAACGAATTATATATTGGTGTAGCGGTACTTCAAACCCCAGTGTTTCAGTGAACACAAAGTTCGGTAGCAAATCACACTTATTGTTGCTTTCTTTGTAGTTAAAACAATGCAGAAGAAAGGAGGAGAACTCAGAAATTCGTATGGAAAATATGAGAGAATGGACTGGTATTTATAGCCAATGTTGAGCTCAAACTGAAGAGGTGCAACTCTTCAGAAGAAAGAGAAGGCTTGTTTATGTAAAACGACTATAACGTAAATGGCTATTTAGGCAACAATAAACCAGGAATTCAAGAGGAGCCTTAATTTTCCGTTTCAAAAGCGGAAAAACGTTGCCGTTGGATTTAATACTAGTTTTTCGTTTGCCGAGGTCGAACGACGACGACGACGACACGAGCTAGAAGAAGAGCAATTGTATATATACCCATCACAAATTTTTTTCTCTTCCAATATGAGACAATGTTTCTTTGTCAAGGAGGAAAACTCAAATATTTCATTTTTCCTCAATTTCCCATTCACTTCATTTAAGCTACATTTAAGCTTAAAACCCTAACACTTATTACACATTGACATATTTGTGGTGTCTCCCTCCCTCTCGCTATTGCATTTTTATTTTTGCTTTTTTTATTGAAATAATATAATTATCTTGCGTTGTCCCTAATTTTCACCTAGACATTTGAAATCGAGGATCTTATGGCCTCGAAACTATTCTAAAATAAAATTATTATATCTTTATTGGCCTATATGATAAAGTAAATATATACACTTAACTACAAAAAATTAAATCATACTATATTATAAGTATGAAGCCTTAATCTAAAGATCGAAAGGCCAAAATAACCCTATAAAATTAAGAGACTATAATACCCTTAAGAAAATGAAAACTGCTCCTTCTTAGATCGATACATTAACCAAACTTAATTATCTGAAAATTTGAGAAGCATTGGATAATTAAATGAATGTGTGGAAGGAAAGCTCAAGGGACTCCATCGAGGAAAGAGCTAAATTGCGTTCAACCTCAACTAGGAAACCATAAAGCATTTCATAATAAAGAATAGTAATATTCCACGCTAACTATGATAATAACGTTATTAATAGTAAGCAAATAGTCTACCGTTACAATTTATCATTTATGTTGGTTCCTCAAATCAAAAGCAATTTTTTATCTTTTATGGTGGTTCGTTAAATTACAACAGTTACTAAAAAGTCTGAACATATTCTTTACACCATATACAACTTACCAAGAATCTATGGTTCCCTTTGAGAAATGATAAACCCCATTAGATAATTCTACGTACACTTATTCTTGAGATCAAATTTTAAGATGTTCATTCACTCGAGAATTTCGTTTAATCCTCACCAAATAATCTGCAAACCATCTACTCATTCAAGTACAACACTACCTTTTACAACACAAATTCGATAATTCTTCTTTTTGATTACGTATTTACAAGCGTAAATTACGCTTTTGGATAAAAATGGGGCGGAGAAAGAGAAGGAGAACACATTTGTCCATGAAAGTGGTGTACCGCATTTGAATAATTATCATGTAACATATCAACATATGACTCTAAATATCATTAAATTCCAAACTCAGTAATAATTAAGTTAAGCTTGCGGAGGAGAAGAACGTTCGAAGTCAAGAAGTAAAAGAGAAGAGCTCTTGCAATAGAAGAGCTATTTTGCAGCAGTTAAATCAGTTATATTTATACTATTTCACTTTATCCTCATGTTTAATAGAAGTAAAACGGATGCACTATTTTTTAGGAAAGTTTACTAATTATACTCATTATATTGATTTTTCTTTTCCATTTTTGGGTCTAAGTATGGGCGGCCAATTTATCTATGCAAATCATATATATGTTTTACGTAATTAGTGTATCACTTTGTACTGCTGCTGAAAATTCTTTTCTTTTCTTTTCTTTTTGTTCTGTTTTATTCTTGTTAGTTATTTTTCACTAACATATGGCTTACATTTTTTCAGAAAAATATAATATGTGCGAATTATTTTACTTTTAATCGGAATATTAATGTCGAAAACAATAGTTGTGATTATGACAAAGCAATTCCGAAACCAGTCTGCATAATTCAAATTGCTCCTTTGGATCACTAAGTAAAATCTTGACTCACACATACCGCGATGTATTGTTGTCAACTCACATAGTCGTACCTACCAACAACAAGACGACTACTCCCTACACGCCACTAGACGATGCTATTTAACGCTTGAGTACGCCCAATACAAGAACTACAAACCAACCTAGCTTAAGGCTAAAGCTGTGGACTACACCCCGCGAGAGCCCTCTATTTGATCATCATGAAATATACACCAAGAACATTGTATGTGTAATGTGTGTACGTACCTCATATGATCAAAATTAATATGATTATAAAAAATGCCTAACCTAACTAAATATAACTGTGACCAATCCAATCATTTTAAGTTCAACAACATACATCTTTCAAATTTTGCATAATACTTAATGCACACGTTTTAATAATATTAACTTCATATTAGAAAATATGTATTGATTTATATGGGACAAACGTGCAATGCACGTGCCCAGAAACTAGTAACGTAAAAAGACTAACGTCTGTTTATCGTGCACTTAAATTTGACTTATGTCTTTTAGAACGATAATAATCCTAATTTAGACATGCCTATAGAGTAATACGTCCGTCGCAAAGTTAAAGTGTATAATTAAAAGAGCCGGCAAGTTAAAAGTATTTATGTATTATTTTTTTAATTTATATATGCATACTTTGACAATTTCATCAAATATCTAGCAAAAATATGAAAACTGATCTTATAAGTTTAGAAAATGTCTGGATAAACTTATAAACAAAAGTTGCTCATAAGGATACTTCATATACCATGTATGAAAATTAAAGCAATAAAAAACAGAATAAAGGATGAAAAAGAAGAAAAAAATAGAATAATAATAAGAAAATGAAACTCAATAATTTCATAATGACTCTTAACCAATCATGAGCATTATCTTTTGCCAAAGCCAGCTCTCATCCCATATGTATTTGTCAGGTTGAATCACTTTCATATACATCTCCACACGCGCCGATCCTGCGCGTCTCATTAAATCCTTCTTGTTCACTCAATCAACGAGCGCACCCCTCCCGTTGAAATCAGAACCGGTTATCACCGTTAAAGCTGCTGTACGACATGCTGTAATATCTTGTACGATCTGCATAAACACAGTGTAAATCTCGCCTCAGGACTTGTACCCTGAGAGGTAAAAATAAAGTCCACTGTAGTCAAATTTCTTCATAGCCATTAGACAGATGAGAGAGACAGAGATACTTTATGTCCAGAAAAATACGTATGAATCTATAGATACAGATAGATATATCTAAATGTGCGCCTATACATACATTTAAATATTTGTAGGGAGAGAGAGAACGAGTGATCGAGGGTTGGACAGAGAAGAGAGAGTTTAAGAGAGAGAAACTGTTCGGATTGGTATTCCTCGACCGCCTTGAAGCTTCTTCAGAAGAAGAAGAGAGAGAAGAAAAAACTATAATTTTCTCTCTTTTGGTCTGTAATTTTCTCGTAAAATTTGGATGTGTTTGAATAAGAGGATTTGAAGTTGTGATTTTCGACATTTAGGGTTTGAATTCGATGGAAATGTTGATACGAAATGCGCATGGTTGAGAATTGGAGCTCCGATAAGCTTAAGAATCTAGGGTTTGGAGGTGGGGGATATGGACGTGGATTCAGCGATGTCATCGGAATCCGATCACGATCAGAATAACGGCGCGGCGTCGGAGCAGCTAAACGGCCAGTCATCGGCTGGAGGATCTCCGCCGGAGACTCCTCAGGATCAGCAGCATCCGGCAACTTCTCAGCAGCAGCAGCAGGGCAGTACTCCGGTGGTGGGGCCGAGGTGTGCTCCGACGTACTCGGTGGTGCACGCTGTTCTGGAGAAGAAGGAGGATGGTCCAGGGCCGAGGTGTGGGCATACCTTAACGGCTGTACCGGCGGTTGGAGAGGAGGGTAGCCCCAATTACATTGGTCCCAGGCTTATTCTCTTTGGTGGTGCAACTGCGCTTGAAGGGAATTCTGCTGCTTCAGGGACTCCTTCTTCTGCTGGAAGTGCTGGAATTCGTACGTTTCCTTGAAGTCTCCTAATTATTCAACTTGTACCCTTTTTTCTGGGCAATTTTTGGACTTGAGTAGGATATGGCATACTTTCCAGTTGTGTAGACTAAATGCAACGAGTGAAGTGATTTTTACTGGTCTCATAAAACCTCTGAATACAATGTTTATGCATAAAAAAAAAAGAAACAGAATTTGATTTTTGTAGAATAATTAATTGATAGAAGAGATCTTAATTGCAGGTTTAGCAGGTGCTACAGCTGATGTGCACTGCTATGCTGTTTTGACAAATAAATGGTCTAGGTAAGTGGCTATTGGTGTCACTGATAAGCTACTCTGTGTGGTTTACTGAGAATGGATAAAGTATGTCTCTGCTTCTTAATGATCACAGGATGATTCCTATAGGAGAGCCACCCACACCAAGGGCTGCTCATGTTGCTACAGCCGTTGGAACCATGGTTGTTATTCAGGTTGGTTTAAACTTTTAGTATTTTGTTGGAGGTGTGCATGCTCATCTACTTCAGCTAATTAAGATGCTCTATATTATCCATCCCAGGGTGGAATTGGTCCAGCTGGTTTGTCAGCTGAGGATCTTCATGTTCTGGACCTTACACAACAACGCCCACGATGGCACAGGTTAGCATTTAGCAGTTCAAGTAATGACTTAGTTTCAATGAACGTGGTGTATGCTGGTGAAGTGTGAAATATGGAAGTGTTGATCAACTACTGAATAATTCTGATCTTTTCAGGGTTGTGGTCCAAGGACCTGGTCCAGGGCCACGTTATGGCCACGTCATGGCTTTGGTAGGGCAAAGATATCTCATGGCTATTGGTGGAAATGATGGTCAGTCCCGTGAAAAGGTCCTCCCCATTTCTTAAGCATATAAAGTTTGAAAAATAAAAAGTTGATCCATTATTTTCAGGAAAACGGCCTCTAGCGGATGTTTGGGCATTGGACACAGCTGCCAAGCCATATGAATGGTGCAAATTGGAACCTGAGGGTGAAGGTCCACCTCCTTGCATGTAAATTTCATGATCTCTTTCTTGAAGATGTGTATTTTAGTTCCTCATTGTACATGACTTTCAAATTCTCTTGTTACTTTTGACTGTATTCAATTTGCTTTTTTGAACTTTATGTTTTTTATTACTTGGTGAAGAACATGAAGTTTTGTTTGTACATATCAATCGAAGGAGTAGCATGTGGTAAACAGTGGCAGTCTTCAGTGACTGTTTGGTTATAATTTATTGCTTCGAAGAATAAACCTGATCCCTTGACAAGGGAGGGACGGCCAACAGGTAACTCTCCCCTCCAACCACAAGGTTGGAGGTTCAAGTCACCAAGGGATCAATGTGGGAAAGAGTTACTGTTGGGCTCCTTTCGGGGGTTTGGTTGTGGGGTTATCCATATAAGAAAATGCAGCTAATCTTTTGTACTCTATTCATAAAAGAAAATGCCTCATGGTCATTTGTTGAGATACCTACATTGTGATGATTTTGTTTTCTATACCCGAGTTCCAAGTCCAATAATCCAGCTTATTCTTTTTTTTTTTCCTTAAGGGAGAGGGTGTCTTCATTTCTTTGACTTATAAAAGTATGTGTTGACTTTAGGGATGGCAAGCGGTGCCGTGCGGTTGCGGGCCAAAACCGCATAAACCCGCGAAGATCATAAAATTATTATTAATGTAATAAGAAAATTGTTTATGTTTTCTTTTTCTAAGTGGATTAGAAATTTGTTGAGAAGCAAGTTTTATGGGTCATATGGTGATCACCGGAAACTCAGATTACCCGCGACCAGCCCCGCCCCGCCCTGTTTGCCATCCCTAGTTGACTTATTAGAATTACTAGTTGACTTATTAAAATTATGATGGATCATTGACATCTAAAAGGCTGGCCAATTTCCGAGTGGTGTGTGCATTTGATGGCAGATAATTAAGGAAATGAAATTGCATCATACTTCGTTGGTGTTGCTTGCGTATAAAGTAGGCAGGAAGTGAACTATCTTCTGGTGCACTTTTGGAATAGAGTTATTAGCTTTATTTCTTTTCATTTTGTGAATGCTACCTGAAATAGTTGCAAAGTCCTCGACTTGTTGGAGGATAAAGAAGCTGGATACATGAAATAAAGAGTTGTAGAAGGTCACTCCGCATTTTCTTTTCTTGTTAATTTGAAAGGAAAGAAATACGATACTTAAGTGTGTAGAAAATCCTTTGAGGAGAGGAGCTAACAGCTCCCTTTTGTTTTTTATATGCTTTTGGTGTTATAAATACATTCCATATTGTATTTGATATAAATCATACTTATTAAATACTGGCGGAAAAGGAACAACAGATGTTTTGAAGATACTAGCAGCTCATTCAAGTAGTTAAAATGAATTTTATTTTAAATCTTTAGTTTTGATGTAAAGAGTCTTCTATAGTAGATGTTGAATCTATTTTGTAATTTTTGGAAGCCTTGTAAAATACATAAGGGCCTGTAGCTTGTAAATATTGTTGCCACATGTACTGATAAATACAATGTTATAATTCTCCCGGAAAAAAAAAACACTACTGTGTGTGGCGTGATATTTGGAAATTGCTTAGATCTTTTGACTTTTAAAAAGAAGTATTAAGCTTGTTATAGTTGCAAGTGCAATATGAGAGAAGATCACTTGAGATGGTTTGGTTATGTCCTACGTCGACTTCTAGATGCACATTGAAGAAAGTTGTTTCAAAGACGTAGAATCTCTTGAAATTTATGGGGACTTAGAGAAAATAGGTTGATCCATATATGTGATACCTATTTTTGGGATTGAGGCTTGGTCATATTGGTTAGCTCACTTTAGGTTCAATAATTTTTGGAGTCTTTTACTAATGTTAGAAATTTGTTACTTTTTGAAACTTAGAGCCTTCTAGTGTTAGAGAACATAATTTTTTAAAGTATTGTATAGAACGAGTCGAAATGAAGCAATTCGGATAGTGATAATTCATGTAGCTGGCTCAACTACCTTCATTTTGAGACTGAGTTGTTATATTGGTTAGTTATTCCAACGAATAATTTACTCAAAAGTATTTTCCATGAGATTTAAATGTAGCTTTTAACGTAGCACGTGATGTGTGGATTAGACACATGTCACGGGTTCAAGCCTTGGCGCAGACAAAAGCCTAGTATTTAGGTAGAGAATGTTAGGGCGCATTATCCATCAAATCTCAAATTCTGTGCCACTAGCCTTCGAGGATTTCTCGGCTATAAAACAAGAGTTTTCAATTTAGCGTTGCTGGTACGTAACACTAACTTCTTTAATACATACTAATGTTGACATGAGATAACTATGCGTGGAATTTGTTCGCTACACTCAAAAGAATCAAGAGGCATTACTACGTATTGTAAATAATGCACGTGGACTACCTAATAAAGACTTGTGAGGAAAATGACATTCCTTTTCTAGTATTGTCTTTAGAGTCGAGCAAATAGTCTTATGTTTAAGAAATAGTTCCTTTATATCAAGATTTTAAAGTTGCAAAGTTTTTATACATTTTAAGTCAAATGCGTTTTACCGTATCCTTGATCCTTTATCAACATTTTGTCCACTTCCTTGTATTCGATGCTTTCGCGCATTTGACACATCAAAATATAAATTTACTTGCAACACTCGAAACATTGATATATTAGACATTAGAGGTATGATGGTAGGATGGAAGTTCACATGGACGAGTTTCGAAGGAGTTGAAAATACTGTCATACAACTCGGTGAAATCTTCTTGTTTTTATTTTTCATTTTTTAACATATTCCGTGCACGTGATTTTGAAGATTGATGCTCTTGGCAGAATATTTGTTATTTGCATAATTTTGTTTTGTGAAGCTAGTGGAGAGTACAGACGAGGGGAACAGGAAGAATCATGAGAGTTATAAGAAAGCAAAGAAAGAGGCGAAGTTAGCGGTTACGGCGGCTAAGACTACTGCGTTTGGATGTCTGTATGAGGAACTTGAGTGCAAAGGCGGGGACAAGAAGCTGTAGACGTTGGCCCAGGTAAGGGAGAGGAATGCTCGTGACAGACCAATTGAAGTGTTTATGGAAGAGGCACATATCAGACGAAGATGACAGACATACTTCCATGAACTGTTGAACGAGGAGGTGGTCTGCGTGAATTTGGGTATTGTAGGCGTATGAAGGTTGAGGAGGTTGAGGGGGCGATGCATAAGATGAGTTGTATGAAGGTTGAGGAGGTTGAGGGGGCGATGCATAAGATGAGTTGGGGTAGAGCGACTGGGCCGTACAAAATCCGGATGGAATTTTGGAAGAACGTGGGCCATGCATAGTGGCTTACTAAGTTGTTTAATAGGACAAAAAAGATGCCCGAAAAATGGAGGTGAAGTACAAAAATTTCGTTGTACAAGAACAAGGAGAACATCCAAAATTGCTACAATTATAGGGGTATCAAGCCGTTGAGTCGCATTATGATATTTGGGAGAGGGTGGTGGAAGTCAGCGTGAGGAGTGTGTCTATTTCCGAGAACTAGTTCGAATTCATGCCAGGGTGATCGACTACGAAAGCTATCCATCCGGTGAGGATATTAGTGGAGCAATATAGGTAGAGTAAGAAAGACTTGCATATTGTGTTCATTGACCTAGAAAACGCGTACTATAAAGTCCCAGGGAGGTTTTGTGGAGATGTTTAGAGGTTAGCGGTGTTCCGATAGTGTACAATAGGGTGATTAAGGACTTGTACGATGGTGCTAAGACTCGGGTGAGGACTATGGGAGGTGACTCAGAACACTTCTCAGTTGTGACGGGGGTTGCACCAGGGATCGACTCTTAGCCCTTTTTATTTGCCTTGGCGATGGATGTGCTGACGCGACACATTCAAGGGAGGTGCCATAGTGCATGTTATTTGCAGACGACATAGTGCTGATTGATAGACGCGAGATAGGGTTAGCGCAATGCTGGAGGTTTGGAGACAGACCGCGGAGTCTAAAGGTTTTAAGTTGAGCAGGACCATAACAGAATACTAGAAGTGCAAGTTCAGTGACATGACTCATGTAGCGGATGTGGATGTGAAGCTTGATACTCAAGTTATCCCAAACGAGGTAGTTTTAAGTATCTTGGGTCTATAATCCAAGGTAAGAGAGAGATTGACAAGGATGTCACACGTCGTATTGGAGCGGGGTGAATGAAATAGAGGCTTGCATACAGTGTTTTATGCAATAAGAATGTGCCACCAAGACTTATGGTAAGTTCTACGGAGTGGTAGTTAGACTAACTATATTGTATGGGGTTGAGTGTTGGCCAATTAAAAACTCCCATATGTTCTGTAAGTAGCAGAAATGAAGATGCTAAGATAGATGTGTGGGCATACAAAGAGAGATAAGATTGGAAATGAAGTTATTTGGGACAAAGTTGGAGGCCCCCGTGGAGGACAAGATGCGAGAGTCAAGGCTGTGATGATTCGGACACGTCATGAGGAGAAGCACATATGCCCATGTTAGGAGGTGTGAGAGGTTGATCATGGCAAGTCTGAAAAGAGGTAGAGGTAGGCCTAAGAAGTACTGGGAGAGGTGATTAGGTAGGACACGGCGCTGCTTCAGTTTACTGAGGACATGATCCTTGATAGGAGGGTGTGGAGGTTGAGAACTGGGGTAGAAGATTAGTAGGTAGTTGAGAGGTTCCCCTTTCTTTACCAGTAGTATTAGACTATTAGTACTCTGGTATTTTCATATTCTTAGATCCCTATTACGTCCTGTGATCTCGTGCGCTTCAGTTATAATATCTGTTATTATTATTTGGTACTACTTCTTTTTCTTCTTCTTCCTTCTCTTCTTTTTTTCTTTTTTCTTCTTCTTACTTTCTCTTCCTTTTTCACCTTTTCTTGAGCCGAGAATATATCAGAAACAGCCTCTCTACCTTCACCTGATAGGGATAAAGTCTGGGTACACACTACCTCCCCCAACCCCCACTTGTGGGATTATATTGAGTTTGTTGTTGTTGTTGCGCTGTGCATGAAAAATCAATAAAGTGTTGACTTCATAAATCACACTCAAAAAATATGATGTTTTCGGAAGTGGTGGTGGTTGTTATTGTGCTTAAGCCTTGTTCAGAAAACCATACTGTATAGACTATTTCAGTAAAAAGGTGTGTGTGTGTATATATATATATATATATATATATATATTTATGACATTGACTTAAAAAAAGAGAAATTTGTTGATTATTGGTATCAGCATTTCCGACTTATTTTTGAAGAGGTAGGTATGATGGAAACCTTGTCCTGGTATGATTTTAGGAAACTAAAACTTGAAATTCCACAAACTATTGCTACTGTTTGATGGTTGAGTGGCTCAATTGTGCACCTCGCTGGAATGTTCTTGGTTTCAAGTCAGTTTCAGTTGCTACTGACGGAGTTGCCATCTCTCTAGGATAGCATATTTTCTTGCACCTACTTTTCTGTTATCATACATAATGAACAGAGCTCCTTTTCTGAGGTTTTAATAGAGAAGTAAAGGTACGAGTTCTCGATATTAAGAAAACAAGGTAATCCTTATGGTGATGTTTCTTGTAAGAGGCCTAGAAGAAAATAAAGAATTCAATGAAACAAAGAAGATATATCTTGGCTCGTCTTCTAGGGAGTTTGGTTGCCACATAGGATAACAATATGGTCATTCCAGGTTCAAAATCCGCTACTACACTTACTGGGAGCCCATCTGCTGTAGTCATTATTGGCAGGTCTTTGTTACGTGTGCTTATATTGCAGGTTGTCTTGGTTGATTAGTTTAGGTGCATGCTTGATGGCCCGGACGCGCCAAATTTTGAAACATAAACATGACAAAGGCTCAAGCAGTGGGATGTACATTTTTTTCTTATCTGAAGATGGTTATTTGATGAACAGTTGTGACAGTTTGAGCATATGTTGGTCTCTTATTTTTTCAAAACTTCTACATTTTTTGGAGCAAAGTTTTTTTAGACTGTACTGTCTGTTGAACTGAAGCTTTTGGAGTGCATTTTACACATTTGCATCTTCATCTATTTCTGAATTTTGTTTGTGTATTCTCACTAGTTTCCTCTGGTGATGTCCAACTGAAGATAAATTCTTGTGAATCTATTCTGGTCCAAGTTTCCAGTAAAGTAATGAAATCCTTATCTGCTCTTGTTACTTGGCTAGGTACGCAACTGCAAGTGCGCGATCTGATGGTCTTCTTCTGCTTTGTGGAGGGAGGGATGCCAATAGTGTGGTGAGCGAAGCATGCTTTCTGATGCAATAAGAAAAAATGATGGATTTTATACTGATTTACTTGTTCCCTTGGTTTTTGTCATTAGCATTTTTACTTGCTCGTAGAAGTTAGAAGGATATCTCGCTAGAAAGATTGTTCTCTTTCTAGAACAAATCATGCTTTCTTTGTCTCAGCCCTATCTCCTTCTCTCTCCTCTGACTCGTCTTTATTTCCATTTCCTCACATAGAGTCATTCTCTTATTTTATTATGTGAGTCACCTCTTCTAAAAAGTTTTACTGCTAGGGAAGAGACTCTTTTATTCATTTACTTGTCTTTTCGGCATCCTCATATGTGAGACAAACTACCTCATCAGCCAAGTGCATGCAAACTGCTTTTCTTGTAATAGGTTGCATTGAGGGTCGAATTTGAAAAAATTGCTTAGGCAAGGACACCTTTGTTTACTTAATTATGTCTGTAACCATTTTATGTGAACATCCTTTGTTTCTCTGCCCCGAATTTTGCTAATTTGTTTGGAGGTGCTTCACTTTTCCCATTTCATGTACCTACTTAGTGGTTAATCGCTTTAATGGATAAACTTGGGTGGAGCTCTTTATCTTTCCCTTTTTTGTTAAATATACTCCTTTATTATTTCTATGGAGATGGTGCGTTTCTTATTACCTCACTTTTTTGTCATTTCCTCTCACCTTTCTAGCTTTGCCTCACGTCTCATGATTTCACTCTGCAGATCTCTCTAATCTATAGCCTTCTTGATCCCTACCTTGGTTGTACTCCATTGCATTCCCACCTTGCTCTCCCTGATCTACCCATCTGCCAACCTCTGCTGGGAAACCGTTTTCCCAGTGCCAGCCTTCCCCTCCCCCTTCCCTTCTCTGGTACCTAACACAATCCTTATTCCATGATCCCTGCAACCTTCTGCTTGGTGATACCCTATTTGTCTGCAGCCCCTCTACTTTGCCGCTTTGACTTATGTGTGGTAGAACCTAGCCTTACATTTGGGGAAAAGTTCATTGCCCAAAAAAGGATTCCCACACAAGAACCTTGTGAAAGAAGAAAAAGATTTGATCTATTCACAACTGGCTGTATGTGCAGTAAAATCTTAAGGACACAGTAAAAAGAAATTGTCAGAGACAACTTTGTTTCCCACAATGCCTGCTCAACAAAATGTTTGATTGTTTATAGCCTTTAATGTTGCGGAAGATGCGACTTCTTTTCATACTTTAGCAATATCCATTGGTGGATTTGTTCATTGAAGAAAAAGCTGATTTTCATCTAGAGTAGTCTGTTTTATTGGTTGCAAGTATTATTGTTGTCTCTTTCTGGTTTATAAAAGGCATATGAGTGCAAAGCTAGTTAAGAAAGGGGAGAGAGGACCAAAAAGAGGGTTATATGGTCCATAAAATAAGGGGAAGTGTGCTAGTAACTAGAGGAGTGTAAAGTCCTACCTTAGTCCCTAAATGCTTTGCCAACAACTTATGATCGAAATCTCATATCATTTTGACCTTTTGTTTTATTTGTTTTCAGTAGGTTATGACGTTTGCCTCCTCAAACTGCATTTCTAAAGACATCTCCTCTAACTTGAGCTTAATATTGCAAAGCCTTTTTTTCGCTATAAAATTAAGGACATAAGAGTGAAAAGAGAGATTTCCATGATTTGTATTTTCTGAAGTTTGGGTTGAGCATTGTAATTTGATGCGATATATTGTTAACATATCATCTTTTAGATACTTCCGACTATTGTTTCTGTACTCTTTCGCTAACTCACTTAAAAATAACAGACTTAGCAACTATCTTTTCCGGATTTCTATGTCCAAGAAACTGTGAGTGAAAGATGATGCTGTGTTGAGCTTCATCCACTTAAACATAGCATTAACAATTTGAGTGGTGGAGCGGATTGGTGATTTGAGATTAATGAACAATGGATGTCTGGGGCTTGAGGTTAAGGAAGTATATGCAGCATGGTTTGATGGTACTTCAGAAAACCGTGTTTTCAACTTCCACCATGTGATTGGTTTAGTTGGATACTCAAAAGGTTATGGGGATTATAGTACAATGATGCAGGGCAGAATTTTTTTTGTACCGACTATATGAGTACGTATATGGGGTTGCATAAGTGTCCAGTGCAGTGTTTGGTTTTCGGTATTCTTAGTGTATTCTTTAGAGCCATAAAGTATCCACACCTATACTGCACCTGTTTGACATGGGTTCGTCAAAACAGATTTGAAGAACCATGTAACATAAGTGATGAACTCAAGAATTCTGTTTTTTGATTGCTCTTTCATCTTCTTTTGGTATAATTGTTAATTGGATGGGGCCCTGAGCTTTTAAATTGTTACTTCCTCGTATGCTCTTGCGCTCATTGGTTGATTGTACTTGTACTTACTTTTCCCACTGCTTTGTTCATCCACAGCCACTGGCCAGCGCATATGGACTTGCCAAGCATAGAGATGGGCGCTGGGAATGGGCCATTGCTCCTGGTGTGTCACCATCCTCTAGATATCAACATGCTGCTGTACGTGTTTGTTTCATTCCTTTGATTAACTGCATACTTTCACATGGATACGGTATTTATCAATTAAGTTCTGATATTATAGGTTTTTGTTAATGCTCGGCTCCATGTATCTGGAGGGGCACTTGGTGGTGGACGCATGGTGGAGGATTCATCTAGTATAGCAGGTATTTTTTGCTTTTGGTCGATACATGGTAGAGAACTAGAGATAACACTTTTTGCACTGTTATGTTCATCCCTCACTATCATGGTTTTTTACCCACTTTTGGCAGTTCTAGATACTGCCGCAGGAGTGTGGTGTGACACAAATTCTGTTGTCACTAGTCCTAGAACTGGCAGATACAGTGCAGACGCAGCTGGGGGAGATGCTGCAGTTGAATTGACCAGACGTTGTAGACATGCGGCTGCTGCTGTTGGTGACTTGATATTTATTTATGGTGGTCTGCGTGGTGGTAAGACTATAAGATAGACATCCATCAATGTTCTTATATTTGCTTTCAAGTTTGATTTCAGATGACAATCATTCCTACTTTTTCTTGGAATAATGAAGTAACTAGTTGGCCAGAACTGTGAAAAAAAGAAATCGTAAAGTAACTAAAAGTATCTTCTATTTTCTTTCTTCGGCTCCAGGGCTGGTTCAGGATGTGCTATGGTTTAGGCATTCATAAGTGGTCTTCACTAGCTAAATCCCGTTCTCTAGTGTGCATACAGCCTGTTAGAATAAAGGTTTTCATGACGCACACTCATGCTGGTTCCTTTGTCTTTCATCGGTGTAACACTTATCCTGCTACTGGTGCATAGCAAGTTATCTGATTCAGTAATTAGATATCACTGAAAATAAACTCACATTGTCACTTTTCAAGTACTGTATTATTATTATACCTTTCTTGGCCTTTTGGCTAAGATCAAGTACTGAATTAATAGAGGGCATATTTCCAATCGGGTGTAAAAGGATTTCATTCAAGAGTTTTAGAACTGGTCCACTTTAGCTGTAATGATGTGGTGCAACTCATACTGATAAGTCATGTTTGCACGTAGATGAACAACTTTCTCTGTTCAAAAAAGTTTAATAACTGCACTGAGGCCAGACAAGAGAGGGTAGCTCAACTGGCAAAGGTTGAGGGACTTGTGTCTTAGGTCATAGGTTCGAGCCTTGCGCCAAGCGAACTAACTCTGGTATTTAAGATGGAGAAGGTTAGAGGGGCAGGCCCATCATCCCCCAGTCTCGAATGCTGTAGAGGGGCAGGCCCATCATCCCCCAGTCTCGAATGCTGCAGTTGGCCTAGAGGGTCGGCTCAAAATGGATTTTTCGGTCATAAAAACAAAAGAGGATTGCTCAAGTGGAAAGCACCCTCCACTTCCAACATTTTACTCTGTCAGATGTGAAAATCATACAGGCTCAATTGTATCTGTTGCATGTTTCCAACTGTAAGGAAAAAAAAAGTGTAATGAAAATGCCTTGGGAGAAGTTATTCAGATCACCTCCTGATTCCTGCAACAAGTTTAGTCCTGCTGTGTTTTGTCGCAGGGGTATTGCTAGATGACTTGCTTGTTGCCGAAGACTTGGCTGCTGCTGAAACAACTAGTGCAGCTTCACATGCAGCTGCTGCAGCTGCTGGGAGGATAGCAGGAAGGTATGGGTTTGGTGATGAAAGAACAAGGCAAACAGACCCTGAGGTAGTTAATGATGGCTCAGTTGTACTGGGAACTCCTGTTGCAACCCCTATAAATGGTGATATGTATTCTGATATAAGCACTGAAAATGCGACGCTTCAAGGATCTCGGTGAGTTTGCAGTTGCATAGGAACAACAGCATCTGCTATCTGTTTTATGTTAATTGTATGATTGTTTCTAAAGCTTTATCTTGTGGTTTGTTTTGCAGGAGACTCATCAAAGGTGTTGAATATCTAGTGGAGGCTTCTGCCGCAGAAGCTGAGGCTATTACTGCCACCCTAGCGGCTGCAAAAGCTCGACAACAAGGTAATGGAGAAGTTGAACTTCCAGACAGGGACCGTGGAGCAGAGGCAACGCCAAGTGGAATACAGGCACCTTCTTTGATCAAGCCCGATTCTGTCTTATCAAATAATTCTGCCCCAGCTGGAGTCCGGCTACATCACCGTGCTGTCTGTGCTCAAATCCTTAATGCTATGTTAGTTTTGGTGCTCATAACGTTGACTAATGATGTGCCTTAATGCATTGAAGGTGGTTGTAGCTGCAGAGACTGGTGGAGCTCTTGGTGGCATGGTACGACAGCTTTCGATTGATCAGTTTGAAAATGAAGGCAGGCGAGTCAGTTATGGAACCCCAGAAAATGCAACAGCAGCAAGAAAACTATTGGATCGTCAAATGTCCATCAGCAGTGTTCCCAAAAAGGTAAAATTCAATACCGTCAAACCTCCTTCAAAAGAATTGAAACGCTTCAAAATTGTACGTTCCAGACTTAATAATAGAAGGATCAGGCAAAAATATGCTAGGTTAGCTAGGTCTTTAACCATATGCTTTTCATCGAAGAATGTGAGACCGCTCACCATCACTGATTGTATTGTCAGCTCTTTTCGTTGATTGAAGGTTTCATTTTTCATTAGATCTCCCAGCCAACAACCTAACCTTGGTTTGCAGTGACCTTGGTTGCATCTAAATTCCTATTTAATGTTCCATTTGGGCTGGAAAGAAAAAGATTTGCTGATCGCTAAGTGAGGATGCTTCCTTCAGCATGAGCCGACCCTTTCAGAACAGGTTAAGAATGGGCGTAACTATTAGAGCCACAATTCATCCAGGTTCGATTAATCATAAAGTGAGGAAAGAAGAAATTTGCTTTAGCCGAGGATCTATTGGAAACAACTTCTCTATCCTCACAAGGTAGGGGTAAGGTCTGCGTGCACACTACCCTCCCCAGACCCCACGGTGTGGGATAATACTGGGTATGTTGTTGAGGAAAGAAGAAAAATCCAAAAAGAATTTTTAGAAGCAGCAAGTTGAAACTTTTGTTGCTTTATCTACGGAATTTGGTTCCAACCATAGAAGTCAGTATAACTCTAGGTCTCGAAGAAGTTGAATGAAGAATTGGAGAGTAAAAGTGTGTAAACAGTACTTTGAAGGGAAGAAAGAGAGGGAGAATAATATTTTTATTTCCTTGTTTGTGTCTTGTGGCCTTGTAGGGTGAGTTCAGACGTTTTTTTCCTTTTTTTTTTTTTTTTTGG
>ML259714.1:23521-43667 GCA_005239495.1 Nicotiana undulata | reverse complement strand
GATGGGTGTTAGAGAGAGGGGTGTTTGGGGGTGTGGTTTTTTTTTTTTTTTTTTTTTTTTTTTTTGGGGGGGGGGGGGGGGGTTGTGATACAAATGGACTGCGTTGGTTCAATCGGGATAACTAGTCCATAACCACCATTCTGAATATCAAGCAGAGACTTACCTGTTCTGTACTAAATGTAACTGCCATCATCTTTATAGCTTAAGCTTTCGTATAAAGACAAATAACTGCATTTTGTTAGTTATATCATTTCTTTTCCTTACTGTCTCAGGTGATTGCCCATCTTTTGAAGCCTCGTGGCTGGAAGCCGCCTGTTCGGCGGCAATTTTTCTTGGACTGCAATGAGATGGCTGATCTTTGTGACAGTGCCGAAAGGATATTTGCGAGTGAACCTAGTGTCTTACAGCTTAGGGCTCCTATTAAGATATTTGGTGACTTGCATGGGCAATTTGGGGATCTTATGCGTCTTTTCGATGAGTATGGTTCCCCGTCGACTGCTGGGGATATATCGTAAGTGCCTTGACTCAATCTTACTTCTACCTGTTTTATTTTCTGTCCAAGCCCTTTGACAGCATAAATTCCTTGGATTGCAGTATTTTTTCGATTTACCCTCTTTTTGTTTTGAATGGATATTTTGATTGAAAATTGCAGGGGTCGTAGTTTGCCTATTGTTGTAACTGTCTGGTGTCTCGGTAGGGCTATCAGAATTCTGATATTGATTTTATGGAAAACGGTCATATTTACCCCTCTGCTTTTGAGAGTTGTTCATACCCTCCATTTGAGTATTCGACTGTGTATAGCCCTACCGTTACACATTTGAACGCAAATACCACTCAGCCGTTAAGGGACCCAGACCCATCATTAAAATCAGCAAGTGGGCCTATACGCATTTTAAAACACCTGGTTCATTTGCCCAAACCCGTTATCCGACCCATCTGAAAATCTGTTTTAATTCATCTTGTTTACAAGGTCTGAATAATCCCCAATTGCTCAAATTAGTAATTATTATACTTTCTCATCTTGGCTGTGTTTCTCCGCCATATACTGTGATTTTGTGCAATGGAACCATTTGATTATAAAATCCTGTTGTTGTCTTCAATTGAAGGGAAAAGATGAGACAAATAAACCTCTTGGTAAAAGTTATGTAGCATAACCAAATATCCTATGTAGAAGATTATGTAGCCTTTATACATCAAAACTTATATTCTAAGTGACTTACTTGGTCTCAGGTGAGGCTGTCACAATATTCTCTGGGTGTCTATTTGCTGTCTCTCATGTCCTTCTGACTCCTGCAGACTTGTACCATTTTTTGGATTGATCTATCAGTTAGATCAGTTTGATGTGGTCAAGATTTGTTCTTTTAGTTTGATTGTTCTTTTAGTTTGATACTAATTTTGGTAAGTGAATACCAGGTATATTGACTACCTATTCTTAGGAGATTATGTTGACAGGGGCCAGCACAGTTTGGAAACGATAACTCTTCTTTTTGCTTTAAAGGTATCTAATTCTTATATCTGGATGTTTGCTATGCTTTCAACTTCTCTTAGTTACTCTATGATTTTGATGATCATAAATTGATGCTTTAGGTTGAGTATCCCCTCAATGTACATCTAATTCGTGGGAACCATGAAGCTGCAGATATTAATGCGCTTTTCGGCTTTCGAATTGAGTGCATTGAACGGATGGTATGTTATGATTTACTGGGTGAAGCTTGTCCTTGCCGTCCAAGCTGGATACTGATGTCCATTTATGCAACAGGGTGAGCGAGATGGAATTTGGGCATGGCATCGATTTAATAGATTGTTCAACTGGCTTCCTCTGGCAGCATTAATCGAGAAAAAGATAATCTGTATGCATGGTGGTATTGGAAGGTCAATTAATCATGTTGAACAAATAGAAAATATCCAGCGTCCTATCACTATGGATGCTGGCTCAATTGTTCTTATGGATTTGTTGTGGTTAGTCTTTGTCTTCTCTTGTGCTTCCTTCATTGACTTTAAATACTCATATTTTCTCACCTCAGTGTGTGTTTCTAGGTCTGACCCAACAGAAAATGATAGTGTTGAAGGATTAAGACCAAATGCAAGAGGCCCAGGGTTGGTCACTTTTGGGGTGAGTAATTTTCATTCCGTATTAATTTCAGGGAGTTAATTTTCTCTTGATATCTTGTTTCGGGGTAGTGGAATTTTTTGTTTTCTTCCACCTATTGTCTCTTATTTTTGGGAAGCTGCAACATTCTTATCTGGAGTTACTTAAAAGGACCCAGTGCAGAAAGATATGATATTTCAAACATAAAGTTAAGATTGCTCCATCTGCCCTCTTTTTCCACTTTGACATTCTATGGGCTGTCAGTTTCTTGTGTTTGTTTTGTGCAAGTTGTAGCATTTCCATCTTTGTAACTTGGACGTTTTTAATTTCCATGTCCAAGCTCTTTTCATTCAAGACAATTGAACTCACAAGTCCTTGAAGTCACTTATCTGTTTTCTGAACTGAAGTTGTCGTACTTCAGTTTATGTGGTGCTTGAATATGAGATATCACTGCTATCCTGTCTCTGGGATGTTTGGTGTGATGTAGTTTCTCTAGCATTTCCTGTCACGCTAATGTAAGCACTTGCATACATGCAGCCTGATCGTGTGATGGAATTCTGCAACAACAATGATCTTCAACTGATAGTCCGGGCGCATGAATGTGTGATGGATGGATTTGAACGATTTGCTCAGGGACATTTAATTACACTTTTCTCAGCCACTAATTACTGTGGTATGATCTTACAAATTTTGGATGTTTGGAGGTTTTCTACTTTATATATATGATTTATCTTTATGCAACATGTAGGTATTTTGCCTTCTTTTTTTCCCAATAGCTCATGCTAACATGTTACCAATAGCTCATGTTAACATGTAGGTATTTTGCCTTCTTTTTTTCCCTTTCTACAGGTACTGCTAATAATGCTGGTGCTATCTTGGTATTGGGTAGAGATCTTGTTGTGGTTCCAAAACTTATTCACCCGCTGCCGCCAGCAACATCTCCTGAAACTTCACCTGAGCGGCATATAGAGGACACTTGGATGCAGGTTTGTTATTTCCAAATCTTCTTCGACCCACGTAATCTCTGCTTTGATGTGTGTCTAATCAGTCCTACAATTATTGGGACAGGAGCTAAATGCTAACAGACCACCAACACCAACTAGAGGACGTCCTCAAGTTACCAATGATCGAGGTTCTCTTGCTTGGATTTAGATTATAGTTCGATTATTTTGCTATACTTCCAGGCTCATGCTAACATGTAGTATTTCCAGTGATATGTACATAGCACGACACCATTCAAAGAGTTCCATGGAGATACTTATCCTCTTGAAAAGTTGAGGCTTGAGGCACCTTGGGGATTCTTCCACAGGAAATTTGCTTTCAGAGAATCAGATTTAGATATTGGAGGTTGCAGGTGCATGGTCAATTCATCACGATGCAGATGAGTTCGGGGTTTCCAATAGTTGCCCTTTGTACATTGAGCCAGAAGCAGGTAGAAGGATTTTATCATGACGTAGAACCAGTTCCGGGTGGGTTTTTATTGTATTTTATTCCTTGTTAAGAGCCAGTTCCGAGTGGGTAGTGCTGGGTTTTTATTGTATTCTATTCCTTGTTAATCCTACATAATTTTTTCCTCGTTTAGGGTGTATCATTTTTGTCTACGGTAGAAGAGGACTTGAGTCGTCCCCCACATATGATTGCTGAGATATATAATCCTGAAGATCGCTGTTGTAATTCTTGTATCATAGAGTTGGTTGCTTTGTGTAATTGTATTGCTGCCTTGTAAAATGTTACTTCCACGTGAACAAGAAAAAGATGAAGAAAAATAGCTGGTCATATACTATTTTATCCTTTTCCCTTGAAGAAACTTAGAAACTCAGTTGACAGCATAAGCTCCTCGTTTAATGCATACAGCGCCTTGCAGATGATTAGTATTCTCTCAATGCATCAAAAGAGGCAGCGAAATGCAATGAGCTTTCGACATTGACTACGTCTTTGGATTTCTTCGAAAACAATTTACTTTTATCAGTAAAATGTTAGGCTATCCTCCATTCTACAGCTTGACAAACTATCGTCAGTAACAGTATCTTGTTGAGTTGTGGAGATAGTGTTTTAATGGGTTATTTAAATACTTACAAGGTACAGGACACATTCATCTTTCATTTGGATGTGAACGTCTTGAGGTGTGTAGGCGACCTTTTTATAGTGAACAAGATATCGACTGGATTTAACTTTTTAACAATTTTTCTATTCTCATGCTTCTTCCATACGCACAAGCAAGTACCCTGCCACTGGATTCCACAGTTTTTGTAAAGGGAGGTAGACTTGTTCAGCCCCTCTATAAGATAAGGATGCTTGTGTCTCCGCGCTAGCTGCAATCAAAAAACAGCGCTAACGAGCAAGAAAACGGATGCGCTAAGGCGCAACTTCGCGTAGAATATTATTCTCGTCAGACTTAAACCTCAGACTGAAACCGAGGGTTCGAAAAATTTTCTTCCCTTTAGGCGACGTGATGATCGAATCTGGGTGAAGTGTCGCTACTTGGCCCAGCGTTATCGAGAAAAGGTTTTGTTTCCTTAGTCTTTCTTGTGCACTTGTGGAGATAGTGTTTTAATGGGTTATTTAAATACTTACAAGGTACAGGACACATTCATCTTTCATTTGGATGTGAACGTCTTGAGGTGTGTAGGCGACCTTTTTATAGTGAACAAGATATCGACTGGATTTAACTTTTTAACAATTTTTCTATTCTCATGCTTCTTCCATACGCACAAGCAAGCACCAATTTTTCTGTAAACTTCCCAATATATTGCAAACTTCAACGTGTTGTACTGACGAGAGATTAACAGGATGATAGAGATGTACTTAAGGGGAAAGCCGAATATGGCTTCTTCAGTATATGCACATAACGCTAATAAATGAATACTAGTTTCAGATTTTGCATACGCAGAGTCATTCACGTGATTGGAGCTACAGAATACTGAAAATACATCAGATCTGATTCAGTCAGTCCTTCCGTAGGCGACATCTAGAAAGTAGGCGATATCCATTCTCTCACTCACTCACTGCTTTCTAGATGTCACATTAGGAAGTCTGATGATCTAATAAGGTACCAATGCAGAAGAGAATATCAAAAGCTGCCATCTTCCCTGACAGGTCCACATTTGAATGCTAATTGTGGTTTTCTGCTCAATAAGTAGTTTCTCAAAGAATACAACTTTATACAAGCGTGAAGCTTACCCTCAAGAAGCCAGTTCTTAAGCTTGGGTGAGATTCACGTAACTGTGAAAGGAATAAAAAGCTATCAAGTACATGTGTTAACCTCGTTTAACTGGTCTTTGAACGTAAGATTTGTTGGGATCTTCTGTCTTAAGCTTTGGAGGCCGAATCTCTCCTTTCTTAACCTGCAAAAAGGCATGTTGAAAATTCAATTATAAAATGCCCGCCCACACCCTATTCTTTACCATATAACAGTAAAGTGGTGGAGCATGCGTTGATTGCAATCTAAGCCAAACTTACCTTCTTCCCGCCCTTCATGAAATCCCTCCAGCTGGACACCTGATGACACAAAGAAGTGGAACTCAGCTATCAGGATACACCATTAGTATTATTCTTAAAAATCTATAAACCTGAAGATCTGTGACAAGAGCAATAAAGTGACTAAGAAGCAAGATAGGTAAGTAGTAACTAAGAAGTTAACCTGCAAGTTATATGAAAAAAAAACCAATCAATATAAAATAAGTATTCCAGCAAGCTAGTTAAAAAGAAAACTGCAGTCGCGTTGCAGCTATGCATACAGTTTGGACCTAGGCCTTCTCCTTGTCTTAAGTTTATGGTGTGATCACAAGAAATGGTGAGTTAGATGTTACAGAAGATTGGAGCAAACGGAAGGCAGCTTGAAGAAAAAACACAATTATGTCTCTTCGGATTATTTGCAAAGAAAGAACTAGGAGATTATTTCACAATAGTGAGATGAAGTTGACAAGTATAACAAACTTATTTTTCGTTCATATTTCGGAGCAAAGAGAGAATCGCTTTTCACATCATAGATTGCAATTGAGCCACAAACTTACATACTTTTGACACCGTCTTTTGTGCTAATAATGTAAGTTATTTGACTTGTTGAAAGAAAAACCAGATCTTATTCAAATGAGTGCCACAAATTGGAAAACCTTTGGCACTACATTTCAAAGCAAGATGAAAGTGCAAAAAATACTTCATAAATTGGCAGAATATATTGAGACCTCCTTGAACTTGATACTTTTTATTCCGTGTCCACCTGAACTAGTTTTGGTCCTAATTACCCCCTTGAACTTAGCAATTTATTAGCCTTGGCCGCCCTAGCCGCTGATGTGGCAAAAAGCATGAATACACTACCTTTTAGGCGCGTGGGGGAAGAAAAATAGAAAAAACGACTTCCAAAGTGGGGTATTTTCCAACTAT
Organism: Nicotiana undulata; assembly: GCA_005239495.1. Classification (NCBI taxonomy): domain Eukaryota; kingdom Viridiplantae; phylum Streptophyta; class Magnoliopsida; order Solanales; family Solanaceae; genus Nicotiana; species Nicotiana undulata. The sequence continues at coordinate 37,195 of ML259714.1, read as the reverse complement.
TAACTGATTAATGATTTATTTGTTTCAACTGCACTTCTCCTTGTTTCTTCTTAATATACATTGCATATTTTATATTTATCCAAATTATATTTTGTTTACAATGGTTATTTGTTCCAACGTCTTCTCCTTTTTCCGGGACCAAATTTGCAAAACTTAGTTGAAACTCCACTATTTTAGCCAAAGTGGTGGAGTTATTTGTTTCAACTGCACTTCTCCTTGTTTCTTCTTAATATACATTGCATATTTTATCCAAATTATATTTTGTCTCCTCTTTAGATACAATGGCTATTTGTTCCAACTATGTATGTCTTCTTGATAATAGGCTAGATTCATGTAGTTTAGCGACTATTTATGCCCTAACTTTACTATACTTCACTGGTCTAGGAAGGTTAAATGACGATAAAATATCTCTAATTGTGAATTGTATGTTTTGCAGGAGCAAGTCGTGCTTATGAGGACATAGGACTGTGACTGGAGCTAAATTAAAGCAAGGAAAGCTCCTCGAAGTTAAGAGCGTGTGAAAGAAGGAAGAGAAAAAAAGGAAAATAGCTAATCTACTCTAGCGTGGGCCAAGCGCGGCCACACTAGAGCAGAGGACGCTGGGCAGGAGGAAGTGCGATTAGCGCGGCCCAAGCGCGGTCTTAGCGGCCACATGCGCGGTTCGAGCGCGGCCGCGCTAGTCCGTCCACAACGCGGTAACTTCAGGGGCAGTTTTGGAAGATCTGGAGTAATTTCACTTAACCTATAAAAGGTCCAGCTCGCCCAAAAGAGAGGATATCACGGTTTTGTTCAAGGCAAGAAGCAAGGAGGATAATTCGGCATCGAGTTCTACCTTTCGTCCTTTTGTTTTTATCGTTCATGATGAATTTTGTTGTTGTTATTATGAGCACAATCATGAGTAGTTAATTATTTAGTCTAAGGTTTTGATGGAACTTGTTGAAGGATGAACTTCTTGTTGTGTTAATATAGTTTGCCCGGTTTAATCTCTATTTGTTCAACTACGTTCTTGTTGTAGTTAATTGATAGGATCCTCAATTAGATGTGCCTATTTAGTGTGTACTACTCGGGAGAGAGTGCATATTTAGGTAACTGTTGAACAACACCACTCCCAAAGTATATGAGGAATCAATAACCGAGGGATAACGAAACCGTGGATGCGATCTAAGTGAGCTATAATAAAAGCCAACTAGCGTAACTCGGGAGAGTGCGTCTAATAAATTGTCGTAATTACTCGGGAGAGATTTACAGTAGTAAGAGTGCTCATGATCGATAGGGACGATTAGGCAAATCTATATCTATTATAGAATAGGAGAAGTAAAGCCATATTATTATGCCAAGTGTCAATACATAAATTAAACATGTGTCCAATTTTTTGACAAACCTCCAACTAATTTGGAGGTTCAAAAATAATTTTAAATAATTTTAAAAAAAAATTTAAACGACTGCCCTAATGCAGTTGAACTTATATGCTAATGTGTGCTGTTTTTTTAATTTGTTAAAAGAAGTTCAAAACTTTTAAAACTTCTTTAATTGGTTACAGAAGTTCACAAACTTTAAAACTCCCAATTTAGTATACTACTTTGGCTCCCACGTTTGTTGGGCTAATTTTTTTAATTTGTTAAACAAAAAAAAAATTACTTCAACCACGTCTCGAGTTACACCCACGTTTGGAATAGGATAATGTGCAACATGGATAGATTTCAAAAATAAACCGGAAGAAATATATATTTTTTAAAATAACCACGATCATCTTCCCAAACGTGGGTATATCCCACCATTACTCCATAACTTATCCACTTTCTCCATAATTACATCAACAGTTTTATGCGGCTCCTTTTAATTCCTTTTCTATTCTCTTTTTGCTTTGGTCAGAATACGAACTTTGCAAATATGGCTACAAAACTTCATGACATCAGACAAATTTCAAGCAATTCCATGCAATGGAATTTAAAAGTTAGAGTAGTTCGAATGTGGGAAATCCCGGATCGCTACAAGCCTGAAATACCTTATTCGATAGAGTTGGTATTATAAGATGCAAATGTAACATATTTATAATTGCTTTTACTTTTTTCTTCCTCTTCTCTGCTGCAAGGTTCATAGATTTTCCAATATGCAATCGTTTATTAATTTCCAGCAATCCTCAATTTTAACAATATGCATTTATTCTGCCAAAGGAAGTTACAATATTTGTTGACAATTGTATAATCTCTATAGCTACAACAATCAGTATATAATATGCACATTCTGATTAAGAACTTTACAATGTCTGTTGACAATTGTTTACTAATTTCCAGCATTAACAATTTATACCAATCTATTACATCCTAACAATTAATATAATTTATGGCTTTTGCTATTAGTTGCTTGATGGCATAATGATTGATATTACATCAGTTCGGTTGTTTCTAAGCTCGCTCTCTGTCTGTGAAGAAGGTGGTGATACTTCTTCAGAAGCAGCAGAGAAGGAACTTGATCTTGCAAACACAATAGATGCTATGGCATAAAGCATGGAGAAAACTTTGGATAATGTGTCCAACCACGAGTAGCGGGATGAATATGAGCATGAGTGTTGGGAGAAATTATCCGTTGTTGATATGCAATCCATGTTTGGAGTGGAAAATACTAGAAATATTGAAAATTACCAACAGAAAAGTGAGAACCCATCTAGCATTGTCCACGCGCATTTAGAGTCAGTTAATGGAGTTGATGAAACCAGTGGAGGAGGCATCGACACTTATATACTCTAGGAAACTTACTGTTCATTATCAGTTCATTATCAACTTTGCTCAGATTGTCTTGCACAAACACATGAATAAAGTAAAAGATATACATGAAGGAGGAAGGGTTATGATGCACGACATCGCGTGCCTTTGTGTTTGCTGGTGACATGGTTACATATCAAATGGATCAAAGTGGTATGTTCCTCCATCCACATCATATGTAATTTTGAGGTTGTTTTGAAACAGATGGGTTGTCTTTTATGATGACTATTAGTGCCGGATGAGGCTGCTGATAAGAGCTAAGGAGATTGTTGGTTCACAATAGTGGTCATTCTAAGATCAGATACTTCTTACTTGCTACCAAAAATAGAAAAGTAAAAAAAAAGGTTAGATATTTGAAAGATGCACATGATTTCAATGATCTAAATGCACAAATATTGGGATGAGAATCATTGTCAACAGCTTTGCAGAATTGCAGGTAAAGCTTCGTTGAGGGAGGCTTTATGTGTGTGTTCGTCTTATTAATTTTTTTGTTAAATTGGTTCTATTTTGCATATACACTTCTATTCCATTTAAAGAAGTCACTGTGAAACAAAACAAATCAGTCATTGCAGGTACTCAGGGACCATTGCTTGTGTCATAAAATTCAATATGTATTGAAGTTTTCATTTAACTGAATAACTCGTTCATACATAGGTCTTTTATAGAATTTCATGTGCCATGGAGCAGCTTAGTGGTTAGTGTTAACGAAGGGCCTGCACAGAATCGATGGGAGTCGATTTGTATTTGATATCCATATATACTCTTCAGTATCTTTAATTCCATAAGTTTGCTAAAGTACTACCTTTAGTTTAACTTAATGTTTTAGGTTGAAAGTAATTGTGATGCTATTAAACACCACAATCCCGATGTAAAATGCTAAACACAGTTATAGAGTTATTTTTTCAAGGTCAATATTGCAATAAACTTATACTTTTTCTTGACCACCGTGAAAGATAAAAAAAGCTGCCTATTAACTTTTTTTATATAGAATTTTAGGATATAAATATTGGTTTGATAGTTTTCCTATCTTTTTCCACTTCTAACAATTGATTCCTATCATAGGGAATGCTTCTCAAAAAGGGAAAACAAAAGAATCATTAACGGACATAACAAATCGTCTAAATTTCCCTCGATTTCGTAGTACTCCCATATAGAGTTGTGAACAAGTTTTATCGTGTTAAATAGGAGTGTAACAACTAGATTGTTGCAAATTTAGTGAATTTGGAACTTCAATGAGGATGATCATAGTTGGCATGCAACAAGTGTACTAGAAAGGTTGAACCAGTTGGAAATAAAAAAAATTGTAAGAAATGCAATTAAGAAGGATTGCAGCAGCCAACGCGTGTTTGGCCAAGGTGTTTGGCCGGATAAAAAATTGTCGGGATTCGATGATGATTTAGTGATCGACGCCTATGAGTTCCTTTCTCTCAACGAGAAAAGAGCAAGACATTTAGATATTAAGAAGACCTTGGTTATTCAACCACTGGACATTTAATATTTAGACTATACTCTTATTGATTAACAATATAGGCTTTAGATAAAATGTGAGTTGTCATGAAAAGTATATGTATTGGTTTAGGAAAAAATGTAAATAGCCAAAATTAAATAAAAATATATTCAAAGTTATCGCTCTAGTATTGGTATTTATATGTTGGCGTTAAACCATTGATTAGAGGTGCAATATTTTTGTTTATTATTACTTGATTGCTTAAAAAAGCTGTAGTGTCCTATTCCAAGCTTGAGTATATCTCGAGGAATGATTTTTCCAACGCATTTTTTTACCCATCAGATTTTCTATTGCACGGGTTCTATTTGTTACGCGTGGGCGTACTTTGAAGGATGGGAATTGATCAGGATTTAAGTCACTACGTCATTTCTGTTGGAGCTACTACAAATAGAATTTGTGCAAGTTGGTGCACCAAGATTAACCTTCATTTGGGACTGGAGCTCAAATAAGATTGAACCAAATGTGATACCTTTTATGTTTGTACTCGAGTAAAAAATGTATGCATTTTCATGTGGACTGATCCTTTTAAAGCCAAAGATTGATGTAACATTTCTCAAGAATGTTGTAATAGCTCTTGGGGATTGGTGGTCCCTAACAACAAACCTACAGAGAGTTAGAGACAGCCCGATAGATTCACCTATTTGTCTTTTGGTTTAATTTTTTTATAAATACGGTCGATAAATTTGGTCTGCAATATATATCTGTTTCTAATATCTCTCTTTACTCTTTTTTGTTTGAAATGATCCGCGAATCGTGCGGGTAAATATATTAGTGAAACATAACAGGAAGGAATTCCATCAATAGGGAAAATCACAACCTTAGATCCTTCTCTTATTTGTTAACAACTCATTCATAGTTAGTTCTTAGTTTAACTAATTTTATTCAGTTATAGTTAGTAGAAATATCACCAATTGTTATTCAAAATATCTGGGAAGTCGATTACGGAGAATTCGGGAGTGACAAAAGTAATTGATAGGTTAATTCTTTGTGGGATTCGACTCTGGGCTAAATACCCGGATTATATTTGCAACGACCGCTTAGTCTTTTTTATAAGGCATAGTTGGGCGTGATCAAATTTTGGCGCCGTTGCCGGGGAATTGACGGTTTTATTAATTACAGTTGGAAGAAATACAAAAATTCTTAGTGTAGTCAATTTTCTTCATTTTCAATCCATACATTGAAATTTTAACGTTTGTTAACTTGGTTGTACAAGTGCATGCCTAGAAACTCATCGAGAACTGGTGAAGTGTTTGAAGCATTATCAGATCCCGAGAAAGTTTTCAAGGCCTTGAATCAGGCCAACCGGAAACACAAACAACAACAACAATCAACTGAACAACTTGAACCAGACATGGCAGAGCTGGTAAACAACAGAAACAACATTGGGGATAACGTGGTAGACCCAGCTGCGCAGGTAGTGACGCCTCTTGTGCTAGAGGCTCCTTTATATGACTGGGCACAACCCACGGCGCAGAATTTGGCCACAACTATAGTAGTCCCGCACATACAGGCTGAATCTTTTCACATCACAAACAACATGCTGCACTTGTTGCAAAACAAGGGACTATTTTCGGGGTCATACATTGAAGATCTTCAACAGCACTTGAAGAATTTCCCGTCAATCTGCAAAACTCAAAGGCAGCCCAATGTAACTCAGGAAGCAATAAAGCTGTTGTTGTTTCCATTCTCAGTGACAGGAGCAGCCCAGACTTGGCTAAATTCACTTCCTATCAATTCCATCGCCACATAGGAGGAGTTAGTCAAGCAATTTGTGAACAAGTTTCATCCACCCAACAAGACTGCTCAGCAAATTGATGAAATTTTGAGCTTCAGACAGAAACCAACGAAAACATTGCAAGAAACATGGGAACGATTCAAAGGGATGTTGGTTATATGTCCGCATCACGGTATTCTAGAGCAGATGTTGGGGCAGCGGTTTTACATGGGTCTGGCAGATAGCGTGAAGGCTAATGTTGATGCTTCAGCTGGTGCAGCATTCTTGAGCAAATCATGGAGAGAAAGCCAGATCCTGCTTGACAAAATGGCAAAGAATTCGGGGTGGACAACCAGGAATGCGCCCATCACTCCAGTAGTTGACTCAGTGGCCTTAGATCCAGCCGACACACACTCTTGCTGAAAATGTGACCACCTTAATGACACAAATGAGCATCCTCATCAAAAGGGTGGAAGAGACAGGGCAGAAGCAGCAGGTGCACATTGTAGATACAACCAATAGGGGCTTATGCATATTCTTGCATTAGTCAGCGACTTGATAGTCAGTGGAATACTGAAAGTGATCACCATCACTACCCTGAGAACATGAATTATGTGTCTAACTATGGGGGCCACAGACAGGGTGGTCAAAATTGGGGCCAGCAGAATCAGCCATACCAGTCCAGCTGCAGCACAACAACGGAAATATGGGAGCCATGAGACCTCACGGTAATGTGGCGCCCTACCAAAGGCCACAGGGGTACAACAACCAGAATCAGCAGCAGGGTTATCATCCTCCTCAGCAACATGGTGGGAGAAAGGGAGATGTGTTTGCTAGACTCGAGGCAATGATGCAGCAGGTCATTGGGTTAAATGCAAAAATGAGTGAAAGAGTAGATGCACATGAGTCAGCCATAAAAAATATTGAAGTGCAAATGGGTAAGATCTCAATGTCATTGAATAATCGTCCTCATGGGACATTGCCTGCAGACACTCAGGTAAATCCAAAAGATCAAGGCCCAAAGCAGTTGATGGTCGTGAGTCTACGTAATGGCAGAGACCTAGACTTGGAGCAAGAGAGGGCTCGAGAAAGCAGACAGGCTGAGACACTTGTACTAGTGCCCATTGAACTAGATGATTCAGCAAGACTGACAGAGGTGACAGTGCAGCCTACCCAGGAAGAAACCAACACACAGATTGAGGCTGAGAAAGAAGCTAAGACAGCCTAGGAACCGGTAGTTGAGGTTGTGTCTGACAAAGAGAAAACCCAGATCACTGGGAAGAAGAGGCCTCCAGCATCATTCCCACAAAGGCTGGCCAAGTACCAGAAAGATGAACAATACAAAAAGTTCTTAGAGATGTTGAAACAAATTCCATTGATTGATGCTTTGAAGGACATGCCTGGTTATGCAAAAATGATGAAGGACTTGAAGTCCCGAAAATTCGACTTCCAAGACTTGGCCACAGTGACTCTAACTCAGACCTGCAGTGCTGTTGTGACTAGACCAATTGCTGAAAAGTTGTCTGATCCAAGGAGTTTCACAATTCCCTGCACCATTGGTAACTTTTCCTTTGCCAAGGCACTCTGTGATTTGGGGGCCAACATTAATCTTATGCTCCTGGCTATCTATAAGAGGTTGGGGATCGGAAGAGCTAGACCGCGTCTATGTTGTTGCAGCTGGCTAACTGAACTGTGAAAAGACCCTCAGGTATTCTGGATGACGTGTTGGTGCAAGTAGGGAAATTTGTGTTCCCTGCAGATTTTGTGATTATGGATTGTAGAGTGGATGAAGAAATTCCCATAATTTTGGGAAGGCAGTTCTTGGCCACGGGGCGAGCTCTCATTGATTGTGAAACTGGAGAGCTCAAGATGAGGTTGTGCAGAAATCCATGAGGCGACCAAGTTAATTCGCCAATTGCTCTGTTAGTGATGCCGTGGATGTAATCCCGGAAGAGGATGATGAGTCCCTGACTATTGAGGACCCCCTTGCTGCATGTCTTATGAATTTTGATGAGGTGAATGGGGAAGAATTGGCGAAATGGGTGCTGGCTCTTGAGGGCAAAGGCTTTTGGAAGAGATTACTTGAATTTGAGCCCTTGCACTTAGAAAAAAGAGAAACTCCTCCAGCCAAGCCATCATAAAAGAACCACCAAAGCTGGAGTTGAAGCCACTCCCCGCCCATCTCAGGTATACGTTCCTAGGACCTAACTCCACATTACATGTTATTATCTCATCCGGTTTGTTAGATGTGCAGGCACAACAACTTTTGCAGGTACTCACAGAGTGCAAGACTGCCATTGGGTGGACCATGGGGGATCAACCTGGCATATTGTATGCATAAAGTACTGCTGGAAGAGGGGCACAAACTTTCCAGAGAACACCGAAGAAGGCTGAACCCCAATATGAAGGAAGTGGTGAGAAAGAGATTATAAAGTGGTTAGATGCGGGAATCATTTTCCCCATCTCTGACAGCAACTGGGTTAGCCCGGTGCAATGTGTTCCTAAGAAGGGTGGTATGACGGTGGTAAAAAATGATAACAATGAGGTGATCTCTACAAGAACCGTCACAGGCCGGAGAATTTGTATGGACTATAGGAAATTGAATCTGGCCACCCGGAAAGACCACTTCCCACTTCCCTTCATTGATTAGATGCTTGCCAGACTGGCAAGGAGGTCCCACCGGTACTCAGGGTACAACCAAATCTCCATTGCACCAGAGGACAGAGAGAAGACCTCGTTCACATGTCCATATGGGATTTTTGCCTTCCGGAGGATGCCCTTTGGCCTATGCAATGCACCCGCCACATTCCAAAGGTGCATGATGACCATATTCACCGACATGGTTGAAGTCCTTCCGGGACCAAATTTGCAAGACTTAGTTCAAACTCCCCTATTTTAGCCAAATAAGAAAGATGGTTTAGCCAAAGTGATGGAGTTCAAACAATGTATTTTCTAGAGAGAAAAAAAATGCATTTCTTCTTTTCATGCAATGACTATTTATTTCAACGGTGTATTTATTCTTTTGGGGTCATATTTGTAAAATATTTGGTTGGAATTTCATTATTTTTAGCCGGAACATTTCTTTCGCCAAAATAAAAGGAGTTCCAACTTAGTATTTATTTTTATTTCTTCTTTAGATGCAATGATTATTTGTTCGACTTGTGTGTTTTCTTCTTTCTCTAAGCAAATATGTAAAAATAACTTGACTAGAATATCATTATCTTTAGCCAAATAAAAAAATTGTAGCCAAAATGTTGTTTCAAGTTTATTACAAATTTGGCCCGAAAAAGATTATTCAAATAATGGGCGGATTTACAAATCTCAAAATATATATTTTATTCTAAAAAATATCATGCAGACAAAAAAGTCCATGTCGCAGCGTGTATGTCACACTTCCCTGGGTTGAGATCATGTAGGGGGGTCGAGGATAATGATATGTCTCATTCAGGGGAGTAATTAGGACAACGTAAAGTTCAGGTGTGCACAATAAAAGTCATCAAGCTTAGGGGAGTCCCAATCTATTCTACCTCACTCTGATGGAGTATAATAGTGATCCTGTGCAAGTAAATTTAAAAATAAACCATGAAACAGTGAGGTACATAATGCAATTGAGAACTAACCCTCTTTTCTCTAGTTCCTTCCCACTGCTCCTCATGCTCACGTTTTCTTTTCCACATCTCCTTTGTTTCTTCCTCATCTTTCTTCAAGCGACCTTCCTCTTCAGATATCTGCATAAAATCCACCAGGAAGCTTAAGTAAAAAAATTTAGAAAGATGATAGATAGAGAAAACAGCACGGGAACATACTCTCACTGCCATTTTTCTTCTCCGCCATTCTTGTTCTGTCAATATTTCTCTAACCTTCAACTTCAGCTGCTGCTGAAATTCCTGTGACTGCTCATGTTCTTGGTCATATTTTCCCTGTTTTCACAATCAGGAGGTAAAGAAATAAACCATTTGGCACTCAAAAGTTACATAAAGCTACAAAAATTTCTTAAATGCTCTACTGAAACAGGAAACCATGTAAGTTTCCTGCCCAAATCATTAAGGTGGAATAAGAGTCGGGAAGAAACAAAGCACAAGGAGTCCACCAAGAAGTTACACCAGTAGAAAGGTAAAGAAAAGATTTAAGTCCAAACACATCAAGTTACAGAACCAAATCAAGGAGTCGGTGACCTGCACGGTTTAATGTGGTTTTGGTTGTGTATAGATGACCACGGTGCCATTGTAAGAAATATTTCCAGCTAAATTCAGATGAAGTAGATAAAATCTGAGACAATTGCAGAGTTACCTCAGTAACTAATGACTTCAATTTGCTAGCAGTGTCTTTCTTAAGCTGCTTCTTCCACTTTGATCTTAGTTCTTCTGAGCTCATACACAAAAAGGGGAAAACAAGTAACTTTCAGTGTAAGGAGACAAAAAAATAACAGAGACAGCGAAACGAGAAGAATAGTTCTTATACTAGTTCCATGATGGGAATGCAAAACAGTCTCCATTTATCCATGTTGAGTTACAGAAGAAGACTTCCAAAAGCAAAACCGACAATCCACTTGCCTCCTATTGATCATCATTATGCACATATAAGTACAGAAAATCTTACATCTGAACATCATGTTAACAAAAAGTTGTGCAAGCTGATTTGATTGGAAAGTTGTAGTTTTTAGAGTATTTATGTGTGTTTTCTGTGAGTGAAAGAAGATCTTTAAGGTGAATATCAGCTGCTCGGCACTTCTTTAATCTTTAATTGCAAAAAATTCAAAAATTTTAACGAACCATATTTCCCTAAAAATAACGACGCTTTTTTCCAAAAAGAAAACAGTCACGAACAAATGCTGACACAGTTTTGTGGAACTCAGACCACTGAAGAGTTGCAGGACCTGTTCTAAAGCTCCATCAGAAATACAGTAAAATGTGAATGCAGTCTATCCACGCAAAAAGGACACAAAACGGAATAGCGAAGTGATGGCGGACCTTTTGCTGCATTAACTTGGTTCAGAATGTAATCCCTCTCCTGTGGATCAAGCAATAACTGTTGCGCTTTCGCTAAGGCTGCATAGAACATGAGAAAGAATTGCATAAAAGAATTCATAAGCAGGATGGGATAGATATAAAACAGCTACTTCATACTGAGCAGTAAAATGATAAATCAAACTAAATCATCCTACAATAAGACTACAGGTAAGCCTGTATTTTTTTAAATTCAAGAAAAGCTTAAACTCCTTTCGAGCTCTCGCCATTGCTTCTTCTGATTCTTGACTCAACATCTATGATATTACTCCTGAAAGTGCATTCTTTTGATAGTCCTTAAAGATTGTGACCATAGAATATTGATTCCTTTTTTCAGAAAAAGAAGGGAAAACAACACACAGAATAACTGATTCCAGCACTAAACCATTTCATTTTACCATGACAAGTAACTAAATTGACAATGTGGTGAAGGGTCGGTACATTCAAACATTGAGAAATCGGCATTGTGCTATTTGAAAAACAAAGTGCTCCAAGTTGAATGATCAATTAAGCAGGGAAACTTATAAGAAACTCATTATGCTGCAATCTGAAAATGAAAATTCGATCAACCACTACTTCAAGCAATACACTAAATAATCAAAAGTTGAAGCTTAATTCAAAGAAAAGGCTTTATCCAGTTAGTTAAGAAGATGAGCCCAGTATAAACCAAAATTCTGACATAGTGAAATATGTCTTTGCTATAGTGACACAGCCCAGCATAGACTATACTTCTCAACTGATCATTCATGTGTATTTATAGAAACAAAAATAGTGTTATACATGATTAAATGAGAGTTGTTGACATGAAAGTAATACGAAAAATAAACACCACAGAGATAAATGGGAATTTGAGAATTTCTGAGAGAATAAAATTGAATATTAGTATTAACTAGCACCTAATACTAACATATGGAAAAGAAATCATTGTCGGTTAGCATCACCGAAATGCTTTAGTATTTAACTAATTGTCCAACTTGAAAATCCAAACATAACATTTTAATTGAAAAATCAAAACAGAGCACTCAACATTTCTTCATATCTCCTTCGAAATAGCTTCCCTAAACTTATCCAAAAACCAAAAGCTCATGAAGAAAAAGCCGCGGCCTAATTTTCCCTTTCAAGAAATATGAAAAACACTGGACACCTGCTTCAACTATATCCTCAAAATCTTATTCCAACAATAGAAAGGAACAAACAATGAAAAAGTCAATAAAGTTATTTCTAGTGAGGATGTTAGAGTTTTCAAAGATTATGGAGCAAGGAAGACGAGATAGCTATCCTCGAACATTAGTTGTTGTAGGAAGTTCCATAGATTATGGAATATTATTGGTCCAGACATGCCTCTTTTGAGATTTTCTCACTATGTGTTTCCATGGACAAAAGATTGTATTAATTGGAAAGAACAATTTAAATGGTGGTAATTCAGGACAATGATCGAGTTTGGTTTTATGTGAAGGGAAGTGCTTATGATCCAGAAGATTGGTTCAAAAGGAATCCTTGCAGAGCTGAAAGAAAGAGCATGCCTTTTCCATTGCCCATTTATGAGTATGCCTTCGATGATAGCTATCTCGTCTTCCATGCTCCATAATCCATGAAAATTCATCCTTCACTTTGCTGACTTTTCCATTGTCTGTTTCTTTCTAGTGTTGGAATGCGATTATGAAGATATACTCTCATTTGAAAGAGATATTCACTATTTGTCGAATTCTTGAAGGGGGATCATTAGTTGCAGGTTTTTCTTGGCCTTTTTCTGCATGAGCTTCTGGTTTTTGGATAAGTATAGGGAAGCCATATTAGAGGAGAGATGAAACACACACTGAGTGGTTTATTTTGAATTTTTAATTGCAATGTTTTATTTTGATTTTCAAGTTGAATGCTAATTAAATACTAAAGCATTCGACGATGCTAACCGATAATAATTTTTCCCTGTTAGTATTAAGTAAACATTCAATTATATTCTTTCAAAAATCTGAATTTCCTTTCGTTCATCCATTTCTCTCTCAGGTTTATTTTTCATAATTACTTTCAATTTCTCATTACTCTAATCCAATATTGTATAATATACACTGACACCATTCGAGCTAAATGGGGACCCATCAACTTACTTGCATATTATATGTTTAGGTCCTTGCAAGGAAAAATGTACTCCACCTCCCTAAGAAAATTAACACTATTTTCTTATTAGTTTGTTTTAAAAATGTTACTTTTTGAAATTTGAAAACAATTTAACTTGCACTTCTCATTTTACCCTTAATGACAAGTTTTTATAGCTCTACAAATATTATGACATATTTAAGATCACAAATTTCAAAAAATTTATAATCATTTAATACTATGTCATGTTCAAAGTCACAAGATTCAAAAGCATCTTTTTTTCCTCAAGACAATGGAAGATTTTATGGCTGAACAATTTAAAGATTACTTAGTATGGAAAGGAAACAACAAGAAGCTTTTTTCAATGAAAGCTGCATACCAGCTCTTCTCTTCTTCTAGAAAACAGGTCACAAACAGGCTATGAGAACACATAAGCTCCATTTAAGGTGGTGTGTTTCTCATGGTTGATCTAAAAAAAAGGCATGTCTGACACAGGAGAATCACGTAATATATATATATATATATATATATATATATATATATATATATATATATATATATATATATATATACCAAAAAAATATAATACAA
>ML259714.1:963-23471 GCA_005239495.1 Nicotiana undulata | reverse complement strand
TATATATATATATATATATATATATATATATATATATATATATATATATATTCCCAAAAGTCTAATCAAACACTCAATTAATCTATACTTCTCGATCATAGATGTATTCAAAGCACCCAAGATAAGTTGACCAAATCTAGTGTTGATTCCACACCCACACCTACACGGCTACACCCATGTTGTGTTGACACGAGTGTGGCAGGGATGTTGAAGAGTCCAAGCAACATAGGTTCACATTAATGGCCCAGGAACCGCAGTCTTCTGCTCTCTTTAGTAGGTTACCCATTTTCAACAACTGTGGTTGCCTTACATAATGAAAAATCTTTCTCGAGGCAAAATGATTTGAACCAATCATTTAACAGGCAGTCTATACATGAAAAAAGAAAGGGGCAGTCTCTACATGAAAGAAACCAATTTATAAACATTAAACAACCTACTGAGCAGAAAAGGGATAACAATTAAAGAATAACCCAAATATTCAGTGAAACTATAAGACTAAAGAACCAAAAAAAATCTTTTAATAACCGCGAACAACCGGGGGCCCACCCCCCACCCCGAGGGCGAGTGGCGCACTGTTCCAAATTAAATGGACAATGAGCCTGCCTTCTATCCTTCCCCACTTAAATACAAAGTTACGCCACGATTCAAACCCGTGACATGTGCCTAAGCCACACATCACAAGTTGACGCTTGTACCACTAAACCAAAGCCTTGGGGGCTTAAGGAACTAATAAATATGAACCTTAGCATTCATCCAATACATAATGAATGTTTGTTTGAATAGAGAAGTCCTCACCCAAGAAAGTACCTAAAATAAAAATACTCTCCTCTATACGAGGAGCAACACAGAGTGGCTATACTTACCACCAAATGCCTCCTTCGCTTGTGGATGCTTGCACTTATCAGGGTGAACAAGCAAAGACAACTGCATATACATAATTATGTTAAAAATATTAAAGTGAAGTCACAAAATATGATATGAAAAAATGGACTCATTAGAGTCCAATGGGGATGTTCAAGACATATACCTTGCGATACTGCTTTTTAACATCGTCAATGGATGAATCAAACGACATGTTAAGGTATTCAAATGGATTTAACTTGAAACATGAAAGTATCCTGCAGAGTATTTTAGTTTTAAACCAAACGAAGAAATTAGAATCAAACATATAAGAAGATTGAATTTGCATTTAATCTGCTATAAAAAGCTATATATGTGTTCTATAGTGTGCGTGTGTGTAAGGGGCGCTTGGACCTGTTAACTTCGTTATCGCGCTCAACCTCGCTGACCTCAGCGAAGAATTGCTTGAGAAGCGCGTCCTCCTCAGCGGAGGATTTTCCCGGTGGCGGTGGTGGTGCGGCGGTAACAGAGCTGTTTTCTCCCATCTAATCACGCGTTGAGTTCACGCTCCGCTATGAATCTCTTTCCAGTTACTCGTAACAACCACTCCACCGCCGGGGATGAAACTCCCAAAATGTTTACGGTTTAATGGGTACTCCAGTTCTGATACTCGGGTTCTGGGCTCCTCTCTAAAGTCCAACCCAAAATCACACGGGATTTGTAGTCCTGCCTTATATTTGTGGGGTTATTTGCACCTATACCCGCTTTTTGGGTCACGTTTTAACTTATATTATGAATCAACCCCAACCCAATAAGGATATCAACACACAAATAATTATTGGGCTGAGAAGAGTTATTGGGCCGAGAACAAGCAATATGGCCAGACTAATTTGGGATCCGGGTTGAGTAATGAGCCCAAGAACAATTCTATTAAAAAGAGTAGTCGGTGATTTTTGGGATTATGTGAATTGTTATCTGGAAAACTCCTCCCTCCTGGTCTCTCTCCCTCGTCTATTCTCTCTGTGGATCTGTCTCCTCATCTCCTTTCTTTCTTACTATTTCCTTAGTTTATGACTATATCTTTCGCATTTCTATTGTAATCAGTTTATCTGGAAGTTTAATCAAGACATCATTTTGTTGAGTTCATAACATTGGTGTTTTCATTGATTCGTACTCCAATGACAGTATTATTAGATCGATTTAGCGGTGGTGACACAACGAGTTGGATTTTTTGGGTCGAGTAGTACTTCAACTTTCGTGGCTTCTCATAGAAGGAGTGGTTATCTCTGGCTTACCTCAACCTTGATGGTGCTGCACTTTCTTGGTTTGATTGATTGTATCGGAACAACCAGTTTTGGGATTGGAAGCATTTTACAGAGAAATTAGTAATGTGCTTCCAGAAACGGACCATTGCCAATTCAGTGGAACGTCTAACCTATCTTTCACAGGCTCGTTGTCAATATGTACATTTCGAGACTAGGGTTCCTCTTAAACCTCAGGGCCCTATCGTTGCTCCTCTACATAATAGCTTCAATTCCACAGATATAGACGATGGAGTAGATACAGATGCTTTGGAGGCCAAGTTGCAGGGGTCCCAGACAAATACTTCTTTGGGATCGAAAGATGAGTTTGTAGCGAAGGATAAGGAGGACTCTAAGTTGTCTGTAATAGCCAAATCCCCTCCTGTCTCTCAAGATGTCATTTTGGAGCTTATCGGGTCTGTTAAGAGCTCGTCAGCAACTTTCAAGCACCAAGTGTTTGATAAAATTTCTCATAAAGCCGAGATAATTTTACCAGAGTTATCCCTTATTGAAAATGACTCGGAGAATATCAGTCCCATTTTCAACAAAAATCTGGAGTCTGAGTATTGGAAGAAGAACTCGGACATGAACAAATTGAACCTGGCATACGAGGTATTAGAGGAATTGCCGGGCACCATTCGAGATAATGAAGTTGTTGTTGAAACTAGTAAGTTACCAGAAAAGCATATTGATGTCGCTTCCACGTACAATGTCGCTACTGGTAGTCATATTGAAGTTGAAACTCTTAAAAACATGGAAATATTACATGAGCTACAAGCTAGTAATGTACTGTTGACTAAGAAAGAAGAATTATTAGATGAAGACCCGGTGTTCAACGAAATGCCACATAATTGCGGCTCCACGGTACTAGATGTTGTATCTGACTTGGAAGATGGAAACTTAGAGGTAGACAAGGTGCTTGATGGAAACCCCAAACGAACCATTGACAAGAACTATGTCTCTCCAACTGATACGGCAACCAATTTTTTGGTACCTTTTACTAGCGGAGAGGATGTAGTGCCGAAAGTGATTGCGATCCCTTCTCAAGTCACACATCTATTTGAAAATGTTATGTTGCTTCACATTCACAAGAGTCCATGTCTGTGGAATTCTTTTGATAAGAAGTTGATGATGGCTAATGAAGTCTCAGATATTGAGCGGTATGTTCCTGACAAAATTTTGTTTGTTGGTTATGGAAAAATAACATGGGATGAAGAGTTCCCGTTAATAATTAAACATCCATCACTATGTGATTTTCGACTTGAACTTTTGAGTTGTATAGTACTAAATGGCTATGCTACTTTACCTTATGGTAGTAAGGAGACAATTTTGATGGACGAAAACTTTCCATGTTTAGTGATGTTGTCATGGAATCATGTTTGTTTTCTATTGATAGCAGTGGATTGGTAGTCTCATCTTCAGGCGCGAGATCTGTTAGACTTGCTTATCCATTTCCTTATGGTGGCCGAGAGTCTGTAGTACTCATAATTGAGCAAGTTGCCGGAACTTTTGTATTAGGGGATCGCGATCCATGGACTGGCGGTGCACTAGTTTCCACAACGCATATGGAGAATTTTTGGACTACGAAGTGTAAGGCATTACTACTGCTGGAATCTACTGGCAAGTTTTGCTCATATGCATCTTCTTACTCTATAATTAAAGTATGGGATCCTAGACGACAATGGTGTATGAATTCTTTTGACAGTGAAATAATTGAAAATATAATTATGGCTTAGAGATAAGTGATATATCGTTGAAGGCAATTAAATATGACAATGTTGATTCACATGTGGAAGGATCAGAACTTTCTTCGTTTGGCCTACACTCACCAACAAATGCCTTGACATGGGTAACAGATGAACCTTTGAGGTCATTTTCCCACATTGCAGATCTTGTGGCCACCTCCAACCAAACGTTTGGTTCCCCATATGTCTTCTATAATACTCTTGGGTATTCTCTTCATTTTGTATTTGCACAAGACTTGAATAGTTGCTCTTCAACCATGAACAAAATAGAACAGAGACATACTAGTGCTTATTCATGGACATACTAGCCAGACATCCTTATTCATTCGACATGTTAGAAAACGTATTGCTTCCAAGTATATGGTCCAGGTAGTTGATCAGCTTTGTGTGAAGAAGGTCAAAGAGGATTCAAGCATAGTAGAGCTTTCAAATGGCTTTTATGTGGAAACTACACAATACCTGAGGGTAAGGACAACTACAACCTCATGTCATCATATTGTCTCTTATAATATCTGCATTCATGGGCTTTGCAAGAATGATAATCTGGAAGAGGCACTCATTTTGAAGGAAGAAATGAGATTAAATGGCATAATGTCAATAATTGTCACGTATATGATGCTTATTCTGCTGAAACTTACGAAATATGATAACACTGAGTGGGTGTTGACAAACATATCTAACAAGGGGCGTGTTCCAAAAGAGGTGTTGTACAATACCATCCTTGATGGCCATTACTTAACAAAAAATATCCTAATGGCTCTAAAGGTTACTAAGGAAAGGATACTAAGGTGTTTGAGGCAAATTGATGGGTTACTGATCACATTACATGGGTTGCTTTTGTGGGGATTTGCTTCTGGAAAGTTTGCCTTGATTCACTCATTTCGCTTTTCGCTAACTGCTTTGCGAAGAGGGCAAGCAAGATCATGCCAATACGCAGGGCAAGTTAGGGTGGCACTCAAATTGATAACACTCCTAATGTTCAAGAGCAACATAGGACATGGTTTATATTGGTTTGCTAAGGGTACTATGGATCATATATTTTCCTTTAGGCATAATGAATGCCTTAGTATTGATATTGTTGGTTGGGAGCTCGTGAGTATCCTTGTTCTTGACTTGAACCTTGAGGACAAGGTTCTTATTGAGGACGGGAGTATTGTTATGAATCAACCCCAACCCAATAAGGATATCAACACACAAATAACTATTAGGTTGAGAAGAGTTATTGGGCCGAGAACAAGCAATATGGCCAGACTAATTTGGGATCCGGATTGAGTAATGAGCCCAAGAACAATTCTATTAAAAAGAGTAGTCGGTGATTTTGGGGATTATGTGAATTGTTATCTGGAAAACTCCTCCCTCCTGGTCTCTCTCCCTCGTCTATTCTCTCCGTGGCTCTATCTTCTTATCTCCTTTCTTTCTTACTATTTCCTTAGTTTATGACTATATCTTTTGCATTTCTATTGTAATCAGTTTATTTGGAAGTTTAATCAAGGCATCATTTTGTTGAGTTCATAACAACTTATACACTATTTGCAAAAAAAATTGCAAACGTACCCACTTTTCGCATAAACTTCAGGCATACGGACCTGAAGTTGTTTGTAATTGTTGAACTTAAGCATTCTACTAGCTGAAGTTTTGTTCTCTATTAGTTGTACTTAAGCATATTTTAGCTGAAGTTTTGTCCTGAATTCAATAGTTTTGTCGTAAAGCTTTTTCAAAAACTTCAGCAGAAGATGCTGAAGTTATTTAGTTCATTTGTAAAAACTTTAGCACTAAATAAGCTGAAGTTTTGTCCTGGATTCATTAGTTTTGTCATAATGCTTTTCAAAAATTTCCGCAGAAGCTGCTGAAGTTATTTAGTTCATTTGTATAAACTTCAGCACTAAATAAGCTGAAGTTTTGTCCTGGATTCATTAGTTTTGTCATAAAGTTTTTTCAAAACTTCAGTAAAAGATGTTGAAGTTATTTAGTTCTTTTGTAAAAACTTCAGCACTAACTAAGCTAAAGTTTAGTTTTGTCATAAAGTTTTTTCAAAAACTTCAGCAGAAGATGCTGGAGTTATTTAGTTCATTTGTAAAAACTCCAGCACTAAATAAGCTAAAGTTTTGCACAGGTAGCCGGAAGAAGGAGCGCCTGAAGTTGTAAAACTTAGGGTATAAGTTAAATAATTTTAAAAATATGGGTACAGGTTAAATGGGGACGACCAAATAGGACGCCCCGTGCAATTTTTACATATTTGTGCCACCGTTTAACCTGTACCTTATTTTCAAAAGTTATTGATTTGGTATCCAGCTCACAAAAAATCTGTAATAATGTGACAATTACACCCCCGACAAATCGTGTGATCAGCAACCTCATTCGTGAAAAAAGATCTCCTCCTCTCCTCTCAGCAACTTTATAAAAAAAACAAAAATTTGTCCAGATTCATTTTCAGAGTCATACTTGCATGAAGTTATTTCACCTTGAAGTTAAAACTTCATGCTAATGTAACATTAATTTGTTTCATGTTGAAGCTAAAACTTCATGCTAATATAACATGAAGTTGTTTCACATTGAAGCTAAAACTTCATGCTAATGCATGTTGAAGTTATTTATCCTGCAGTCTACAGTTTGGTCATGAGTTTATCTGAAACTTCAGTCTAAACATGTTGAAATTATTTAGTTCATTTGCTAAAACTTCAGTTTAAACATGTCGAAGTTATTTAGTTCATTTGCGAAAACTTCAGACTAAACATGCTTAACCTTTTTAATTCATTTGCTAAAATTTCATACTAAACATGCTTAAGTTTTTGTCTTGCAGCATGCAATTTTCTAATGAATTTTTGCTAATGCATGCTGAAATTATTTAGTTCATTTGCTAAAATTTCAGACTAAACATGCTTAAGTTATTTAGTTCATTTGCTAAAACTTCAGACTAAACATGCTTAAGTTATTTAGTTCATTTGCTAAAACTTCAAACTAAACATACTTAAGTTTTTTAGTTCATTTGCTAAAACTTCAGACTAAACATGCTTAAGTTTTTTAGTTCATTTGCTAAAACTTCAGACTAACCACGCTTAAGCTATTTAGTTCATTTGCTAGAACTTCAGACTAAACACGCTTAAGTTTTTTAGTTCATTTGCTAAAACTTCAGACTAAACGAGCTTAAGCTATTTAGTTCATTTGCTAAAACTTCAGACTAAACATGCTTAAGTTTTTAGTTCATTTACCAAAACTTCAGACTAAACATGCTTAAGTTTTTTAGTTCATTTGCTAAAACTTCAGACTAAACATGCTTCAGTTTTTAGTTCATTTGCTAAAACTTCACGCTAAACATGCTTAAGTTTTTGTCTTGCAATATGTAATTTTCTAATGAGTTTTTGATAATGCATGCTGAAGTTATTTAGTTCATTTGCTAAAACTTTATATCAAAACATGTTGAAGTTTTGACCTGTAGTCTGCAATTTTATCAATAGTCCTTGAAGGGTAAAATTGTCTTTTTAAATGCTTTTAACAAAAAAAAAAGGTACGGATGCAAATAAAAAAATAAAATGGGTATAAGTTAAAAGGGGGCGACCAAACAGGGCGCCCCGTGCAATTTTCACAAAATCGTATGTGCCGAAATAATTATAGGGACCTGGTCCACTGGACTTGTGTGCAGATCTTGTGAAAATGACACCAGGTAGCCACTATTATGTATTCTGTTTAAATATAGAGGAAAAGACATGAGTGCATATAAAAGTTAAAATATTTATCTTGCTCTACCCATAAAAGAATTCTACCCATTAAATAATTACAATTTCTTATCCATTTAAGCTAAACATATGAGTATCTCAAAATAACTACCCACGCTAATGCCCTACCTATAAAAACGGAAAAGCTACTCAAATTTTGGCAGAATTTCACAAAGTTAGCGCACAAAAATTGAGATTCCACAGCATCACATAATCGTTGTTGAAGATTTGAAGATCGCAAGCCTGATTTGAAGATCGCAAGTCGAAAAGACATAGCGAAGATGTTGATTTGAGTAAAAATATTAAAATTCTGACTTTTTCTCCTTAAATTCTTTAGAAGTAAAAATATTTACAATCTGTTCGAATCATAGCAGTTGATTTGACTTTCGAATATGCTGAAACTTTTTCTACTCAAATTCACATTGTGTTGTTCAGATTTTGATTTTGTGCATTACAGAAGTCTAGCGCTCAAACTTTTGAATTTTTAACTGAAATTCTGTTCTCAGTTTGGAGATCTGGAGGTTTGAAGCATAACGGTTGATTTGAGTTCGAAAAATCTTCTGTTAAAATTAGTATTTTACATTAACATTATTGAAAATTGCACTGTCAAGATTCGATTTTGGACATAAAAGTAGTTATAAGTTCAGAATCTGTATAACCATGAAAAATATACCAATTTTGTTGCAGCATAGTGGAGAATGAGATGATAACCATAATTTCATAAGCTTTCATGTTGATGCAATTCTAATAAAACCTGTTGGAAATTTGAACTTCTCAGAAAGATTGCGAAGCAGCTGCAAAATGACCATAAAACAATAATTATTTAGTATGTTATTGCTCAAGGATATCCGTCAATTACAATTTGCAGTGATATGGGTGTTACTGTTTACATAGAACTGAAAAGGTCAAGTGTAGGTATGATAACACTCCCACTATGTTTGTCGTTTGCTAAAAATACTATAGCTGCAACCACCTCCGATTTCGATGTTGCTACAAAAATTGCACAATTTGAAAGCAGTGATTTGATTAGCACTTTTGATGTGCAGGAAGGAGATGACACCAGTATAGAACTTGATGATGCAAACATCATAACTGATCAATTTCATCAAAAAGTTGAAAAGTGACAGATTTACAAAGACAAGAACTGCTGGCTCTTGTTATGAAATAGTACGATGTTAGAGAAAAATGTCAATATCGGGTTAATAAATCATACCGAAAAAGGTTTGCCTTCATTTTATGAAGTAAAGACTATGTGACACCATATTGTTATATAAGTATACTATGTGAGTATATAATTGTATTGGTTTGTGTGCTTTTTTTTATCAGTAAGAGATGATACTAATATAGTATATAAGTATGCTACATCAATATACTATGTGAATATAGAATTATACTGGTATTTGTATGTGTATTTTTTATAAGTAAAAGATGATACTGATATAGTATATAAGTATGCTATATGAGTATAAAATTGTACTGGGTTTTGTGTGTGTTTTTATCAGTAAAAGATGATACTGATATAGTATATAAGTATGTTATATGAGTATACTATGTGAGTATAAAATTGTACTGGTTTGTGAGTGCGCGTGTGTTTAATCAGTAAAACATGATACTGATATAGTATATATATATGATATATTAGTATACTATGTGAATATAGAATTGTACTGGTTTTTCTGTGTTTTTTATCAATAAAACATGTTACTGATATAGTATATAAGTATGATATATCAGTATACTATGTTGAAGCAAACACCGACATAAATATTTTAACATTATACATATTTAGCATATTAATATACTATTTGAGTACACCATCATTTTGATCATTCTTTTTCTCTGCACATAACTGTATTTGTATTATAAACAGGTGTACCCTTGACTGCGTGGATGAAAGATGCACTTGGAGACTTAAATCATCAAGCCTACAGGCATCAAATCTTTTCAAAGTGACATATTTCAATTTTGTCCACAATTGTTTATATGATAAAAGATTTTGTTCACAAAAGCAAGTTGTCTCAACTTTTGTTGCAGTTGTGGTACAAGATAAACTTGTTGACCCGAAAACTATATATACACCAACAGATATCCAGGGAGACATCCAAAAAGCATATGATATGGATGTCACGACTCCAAACTCTCTCCGTAGGATGTTGTGATGACGCCTACTAGGTAAGCCGATTATTATAATAATTAAGCTAGTTCTTAACAATGCTGATTTGAAACAGAGTTTAAGATGAATACGAAACAAGAGCAAAATGAGCCCACACTACAATAATCATAACAGCCTCCCAAGACTGTTAATTTAGAGTCACGAACTCTAAGTTAAGTACATGTAGGGGTGGAAAATGGACGGTTTGTGCTGAATTTGGGCAGGTCAAGATGGGTTAGGTCAATAAATAGGTCACTGCCCAATCCAGCCCAAAGTGTACTTGGGATAAGATAGGCTGGGTCAAGATGGGCTAAACAATGGGTCATAACCCAACCCGCCCAACTTGACCCTTGTTTTTGAACCATGCTCATCTTACATTAAAAATCTTTTTACCTCAAAATGTGTAAGTTAAAAAATATTTTGCGGGTGGGTGGTGGTGGTGGTGGGGGGTAGAGGGTAGGTTGGGTGGGTGGTGAAGAAAAACAAAAAAAAAACAGAATTTAAAATACAAAAAAAATTGAGGGGTAGGTGGTGCAGAAAAATTAAAAAAAAAAAACAGAAAATTTAAAATACAAAAAAAAAGTAAAATTTTTTTTGGGGGGGTGGGGTGCAGAAAAACGAAAAAAAATAGAAAATTTAAAATACAAAAAAAGAAGTAAAAATAAATTTGAGGGGATTTGCGCACGGAGGGGTGGGGGGTTAGGGGCATAGTGGGTGAGTGGGTGGTGCAGGAAAAAAAATTGAAAATATAAAAAAAATGTAAAATTGGGGCAACTAAGATAACTGAGTTGAAATTCCTTTGTTTTGAATGAGTTTCATGGGTTGTATTTGGGCTGCTAAATGGGCTAGAATGAGTCATAAAAAATAATGGGTTAACTTGGGCTCAGCCCAAATTGACCCATGAGCTAAAATGTGTTTAGCCCAACTCATTAATCTCTAGGCGGGTTAGATGGGTTTGGGCTCAAATTGCCACCCCCAAGTACATGGAAAGATCTCAAAGATTGAAGTACAATAATGTTCAAGTGACAAACTGACAATACAATATAAGGAAAGGACTCTAAGGGACTACCACGACCAAGCAGCTCTATGAATCCTCGCGATCAACAAACTAACTCTGCCCGAGTCCGATATCTCCAATACGTGGCTCTACACAAAAATGTGCAGAAGTATAGTATGAGTACACCACGGGCGATACCTAGTAAGTATCAAGACTAACGTCGTTGGAGTAGTGATAAGGTACCAGTCAAGACACGCACTAGACAAAACAACATGTGCAATATAGAAGTATAAAGCTAATAAAGGATAGTAAAAATCAGTAAATGACAACAAATCAACATGTGATATAAATAGTAAAGCAATAACAACACTGTGAAGTATTATTGAAACCAATTAAGGAGTGCAAAGGACAACCAATTAATCAAGTTGTTCTAACACAAGCTTCACAACGAAATCACTCCGTGATACCTCATCACAAAGTCAGAGGTCAGGGGTCTCAACCCACCATCATATACTCACGGAACCTTATGCCCACATCTCAAATCACAACCATACGGCCAACTCCTGTGCCAATATCTCAATATGCATGGCATGTTCACAGGCTCACAAACACAATATACCCGGCATAGTCACACGCTCACAATCATAATCCGCCGGCCATGATCACAAACAAAATACGCCCCACATGGTCACATGCTCACAACCACAATCAGCCTGGCATGGTCACATGCTCAATAACAACATGAAAACGGATAATACAAGAACACATGGTGTGATGACCCAAAAGGTCATCCCGTGTAATTTCAACTAAATCTGTGTTCCGAGGCCCTGAAGGCCTCCGTTTATCTCACCTCGATATCGCGTAGCCGGGAAGCCTTTATGTGGAAAATTGATAAAATATTGAATTTATGATGATTATTTGAATAAAGTTGACTTTGGTCAACATTTTTGGTAAACGGACCCGAACCCATGATTCGACGGTCCCGGAGGGTCCTTAGGAAAATGTGGGACTTGGGAGTATGTCCGGAATCGAATTCCGAGGTCCCAAGTCTGAGAAATGAATTTTTAAAGAAAATTATTTTCTGAAAAAATATATAAAGGCTTTTGAAAATGAAATTTGATGTGAAACCCATGTGTTAGGGCCCGTATTGTGGTTCCGGAGCCCGGGACAGGTTCAATATGTTTATTATGATTTATCTGTGGAATTTGGTAAGAAACAGACTAAGTTTGACGTGATTCGGACTAAAAGTGAAAAAATATGAGAGTTTAAGATGTTGTGAAATACTACAATGATTTCGAGGCCTAATTCACTATTTTTTTTAAATATGTTATTTTGGTGGTGTAACTGCCAGTGTTTTAAAAGGCGTGGGGCGTAAGGCGAGGCGTTTTACATATGCCTCAGCGAGGCATAAGCCCCGAGGCACGGGGCGTAAGCCCCGTAGATATTTAATTTTTAATATTTTATAAAATAATATAATGACAATAAATATTTATAAACATGTAAAATTGCATAAAAATTGAAAAAAATATAAATATGTTATATATGAGGTGATGCGTAATCCTGGAGGCAGAGGTCGTAAGTCCCATGGATCTTTAAAATATTTAATTTATAAATTAATAAAATAACATAATAACACAAAAAAATATAAAAAATAAATTAAAAGCTAAAAATTAAAAGAACTCATAGAAAAAAATATCTAGCATGATTCTTAAGTATAACTAATGCATACAAATCACGTATAACGTCTTTAATTTTTAAATAATTAAAAAATTAGAAAAAAAACTCCTCATTTTACCTTCCTAAAAATAAATAATTAATAAATTCTTATTAGTACGACAATTAAAATATTACTTCTTATAATAAAAGTGTATAACTAGTTGGGACAAATGAACTAAGACACGACCAATAACAAGTGAAGATAAAAATTCGCAATATTATGTCTCATTATTAAAGTTATGATCAATCTTCATATTTCTATCGATAAATAAAACTTTTATCAATAATTCGTTACAGAATTTTGAAGGTCAATGATATTAATTAAGAAATTGGACACGTGATTTGCGTTAGAACAACACCTATTCTCTCAAGCTAAAGTTAGGCCAAACACTTACCTCGATGCCACGAACACAAATCAAGCCTCAACTACCGCTTTACCTCTTGAATCCACCACCAACTCGCTCGTATCTAGACACAAGTTACTTAATTATATCAATAAATGCTAAATGAATAAATTCTAATGCTTGGAAGTGAGTTTTGCTAAAGTTTTCAACAAAAAGTCAAAAATCGACCCCGGGCCCGCATGGTCAAAACCCAAAATTCGGACCAAAACCCGATTATCCATTCACCCCCGAGACCGGGTATATACTTGGTTTTGGAATCCGACCCCAAATTGGGGTCTAAATTCTCAAATTTCAATATTCTTAGGTTTTCCCCAAAATTCCCAATTTCCCCATGAAAACCCTAGATTCTAGGAAGAAATCTTGTAAAAAGAAGTTAAGGAGTAATGAAAATGAGTTAGAAATCACTTACAAATATTTTGGAGAAGAAAGAGTGAATAGAAAATCGCCTCTTATGTTTTTAGGGTTTTGAAAAATAGAAAATAACTGAAAATCCCGCTTATAAATACCCCTCCCAGGCCTCCACTGCGGACCGCGCTGGAGTGACCGCGGTCGCGGCCGCGGATGCCTCATTGCAAACCTACTGAAACTCCCCCACCACGGACCGCGCTAGGGCGACCGCGACCGCGAAGGTCCCATCGCGGACCGCGAAGGGTCGACTGCGGACCTCGCTACAGGTTCAGAGACCTGGCCCCCTTCTGATCTGCAACTGATGTGTTCTAAGTCTAAAACACCCCGGAACCTACCCGAAACTCCTCCGAGCCCTCGGGGCTCAACACCAGTTATACACACAACCTCAAAAGTACTTGTTTTTACCATGTTCAATGTATAGGTGAGGTGACGAGTACCTATATATTGTTTGTCAAGCATGCCCGTGAATCGGTTTCAATGTATTATGTGTTTTCTTCGATATTCATTGTGGTATGAAGTAGATTTCCTTTTGAAGTTATTCAATTGTTGAGAAATACTTGATAGAGGACTTGTAATAAGTTGTTTCCAGTTGAGGATTGTTTTTCATTAAGTTATATACTTGGATGAGATTGGTTATAGCTGAGTCCCTTGCCGGGACGGTAGTATTTCAGTTGTTGTTTACCTTGTCGGGTTATTATGAATCATGTTTCATGCTGTTGATTTCCTTGTCAAGCTGTTATTTTGTTATTGTTTGGGTGATGAAGAGTGTAAAGCATTAAGGGTGATGCCGTGTATTCATTTCATTCATTGCATTGTGAGGAAGAGAGTAAAAGCACGAAGGGTGATGCCGTGCCATGATTTTACATTTAAAAGCACGAAGGAACAAGCCGTGACCTTTTATTTATTTATTGCATTGTGGGGACGAGAGTAAAAGCACAAAGGGTGATGCCGTGTACTTGTTGGTAAGGATGAGAGTAAAGCCCGAAGGGTGGTGCCGTGTACATATTTGTTTGTGTTGTTACTTCCTGTTGACTTTACTCTTCTATATTGTTGCTTTGCTCAGTGATTCATTACTGCTCTCTCTTGTTTTCCCCATTATTTGTCCCCTGTCTTGCCGTACTTAATTGTTTATTTCCTGTTATTTCCTTGTTATATATTGTAGAGCTGTACAAGTAATTTGTTGTCGTCGTGTCTAGCCTCGTCACTACTTCGCCGAGGTTAGGCTCGGCACTTACTCAGTACATGGGGTCGGTTGTACTGATTCTACACCTGCACTTCTTTATGTTGTGCAGATTGCGGAGTCGGACCCAATGGACACTGATAGAGGGAGTATCCTTCAGTCCACACAGGCGACACCGAGGTAGTCCCGCAGACGTTCGCGGGCCTTGGCGTCACCATCTATCTTTTCCTTTCTGTCTTATTTGTATTTTCCAAACGTTGTACTTGTTCATTTCAGACTCTTGTTGTAGGAATCTTAGACTGTCCCCGTGAGACTTGTGACACCAGTTCTGGGGGTTTATGTACAGAAAATTCGCAATATTTATTACATTAAGTTGATAAACTCGTAGCTTCCTCATTCTTATTTAATTGTTCATGCTTGATGTTTTCCTTTTAGATGTCATAAATAAAGAAAATAGTAAATTTAACCCAAACGCTGGCTTGTCTAGCGGGTACAACGTTAGACGCCATCACGGCCTGAAGGTGGGATTTTGGGTCGTGACAAGTTGATATCAGAGCTCTAGGTTGCTTAGGTTTCACAACTCACGGACAAACTTGGTAGAGTATGAGGGATCGGTACGAAAATGTCTGTACTTATCCCCCAGAGGCTGCAAAGTTAGGAATAACTTCAAATTTTTTCTCGGTCGTGCGATTTGAATTCTAAATGCTAATTGAGTTTCTATTCTATTCTCTCATAGATGGCAAGAACGCGTGCTTCCTCATCTACCGATCAGCAACCCGATCCTCCTATTGCAGCTCCTACGAGGACAAGGACGAGGTCGTGCTAGAGGCCGAGGCAGGGGCAAGGCTTATCCCAGAGCAGCAACCCCAGTAGAGGACCCACAAGTAGACTTTGCCGGTGAGGTTCCTGCTCAGACGGTTCCAGATGGACCAGCTCAGTTCCCAGAGGGGTTCATTGCCACCCCGGTTCTTCAGGACGCTCTGGTCCACTTAGTGGGCCTCATGGAGAGCGTGGCTCAGGCCGGTCTACTTCCTATTGCACCATCCGTCTCTCAGGCTGGGGGAGGGGCCCAGACTCCTGCTACTTGCACACCAGAAGAGATAGCCACTCAGTTCCAGACTCCAGCACCTCAGACAGCTGGAGAAGCTCAGCAGGGTATTGTGGCACAGGCCGTTGAGGGGGCAACTATGTCCGCCGATGCTTTGTGGAGATTGGACCGGTTCACCAAGTTATTTCCTACTACTTTTACTGGTGCACTATCAGAGGATCCCCAAGATTACTTGGATAGTTGTTATGAGGTTCTTCAGAACATGGGCATTGTGGAGACCAATGGGGTCGATTTTGCTACATTTCGTCTTTCTGGTACCGCCAAGACTTGGTGGAGAGACTATTGCTTGACCAGACTAGCTGGGTCTGCACCTTTGACTTGGGCTCAGTTCTCCGAGTTGTTCTTGGGGAAGTTTCTTCCCGTTACTCAGAGAGAGGACTATCGGAGGCAATTTGAGCGCCTCCAGCAGGGATCTATGACTGTTACTCAGCACGAGACTAGGTTCATTACTCTGGCCCGACATGCTATCATGATACTCCACACAGATCGAGAGAGGGTGAGGAGGTTTATCGAGGGGCTGACTCGGCCTATTAGACTCCAGATGGCCAGAGAGTCAGGTACTGATATTTCATTCCAGGAGGTGGACAATGTGGCCAGGCGTATTGAGATGGTTTGTCACAGGGCAGTGGTCAGGGGTCTGACAAGAGACCTCATCATTTCGGTCGATTCAGCGGTGCCTCATCTGGAGGCAGAGATTCCTTCGGTAGAGGTCATCCTCCCAGACCATACCAGTCGGCACTTCAGGTATCCCGCAGTGCACCACCAGCTTCTATCAGTGCACCGCCGCTTCAGAGCTTCTAGGGTGGTTATTCGGGTCGACAAGTTCAGTTCAAGAGTTAGTAGCCTCAGCAACAGAGGTCTTGTTATTCTTGTGGTGTTTTAGGGCACATTTCCAGGTACTGCCTCCGAGCTTCTGGTAGTTCTCAGTATCAGAGTTCTTGTGCCATGATTTCTGCACCAGGTGTACCCCCACCCCCTCAGCCAGCTAGGGGTGGAGGACGAGGTGCCAAATGTGGAGGTCAGACTCATAGAGGTGGAGTACATGCCATGAGAGGTAGAGGTCAGCTCGCAGTAGGTCGACCCAGAGATGTTCAGGTTGGAGGGGCTCCGCCCCGATGCTATGCTATTCCGGCCAGGCCTAAGGCTAAGGCCTCTGATGCAGTTATTACAGGTACGATTTCAGTTTGTAGTAGAGATGCTTCAGTTTTGTTTGATCCGGGGTCTACATTCTCCTATGTGTCTTCATATTTTGACCCTTATCTGAGGTTGCCCCATTATTCCCTGGGTACTTTTGTATATGTGTCTACCCCGGTGGGTGATTCTATTGTGGTAGATCGAGTCTACCGTTCATGCTTAGTGGTTATTGGTGGTTTGGAGACTCAGGTAGATCTTTTGCTTCTTGATATGATTGACTTTGATGTTATATTGGGGATGGATTGGCTATCTCCCTACCATGCTATTATGAACTGTCACGCCAAGACTGTGACCTTGGCCTTACCAAGAGTACCTCGTTTGGAGCAGAGAGGGACTCCCAGTTATATTTTTGGTAGAGTTATTTAATATATGAAGGCTCGACGCATGCTCGAGAAGGGTTGTTTGGCCTATTTGGCCTATGTTCGTGATTCTAGTGCCGAGGTTCCTTCTATGGAGTATGTGCCCGTGGTTCGTGAGTTCCTAGAGGTATTCCCTGCTGACCTGCCGGGTATGCCACCCGACAGGGATATTGATTTTTGTATTGAGGTAGCTCTGGGCACTCAGCCTATTTCTACTCCGTCGTACCGTATGGCCCCACCAGAGTTGAAGGAGTAGTTGCAAGATTTATTGGATAAAGGCTTCATTAGGCCTAGTGTTTCTCCTTGGGGTGCTCAGTGTTGTTTGTTAAGAAGAAAGATGGCTCAATGAGGATGTGTATTGACTACCGGCAATTGAATAAGGTTACTATTAAGAATAAGTATCCTTTGCCGAGGATTGATGATCTATTTGACCAGCTTCATGGTGCTACAGTGTTTTCCAAGATTGACTTGAGATCTGGTTACCATCAGCTGAGGATTAGGGCATCTGATGTCCCTAAGACAACCTTTCGCACTCGGTACGGGCATTACGAGTTCTTGGTGATGTCATTTGGGTTGACAAATGCCCCCGCTGCTTTTATGGAGTTGATGAACCGAGTGTTCAGGCCTTTTTTGGTCTCATTTGTGATTGTCTTCATTGATGATATTTTGATTTACTCTCGTAGCCGAGAGGAGCATGAGCAGCACCTTCGAGTCGTTCTCCAAACTTTGAGGGATAGTCAGTTGTATGCCAAATTTTCTAAGTGTGAGTTCTGGTTGAGTTCGGTGGCATTTCTGGGCCATATTGTGTCAGTAGAGGGTATTCAGTTGGATCCCAAGAAGATTTCAGCAGTCAGTGATTGGCCTAGACCCACCTCAGCTATAGAGATTCGGAGCTTCTT
Organism: Nicotiana undulata; assembly: GCA_005239495.1. Lineage (NCBI taxonomy): Eukaryota > Viridiplantae > Streptophyta > Magnoliopsida > Solanales > Solanaceae > Nicotiana > Nicotiana undulata. The sequence continues at coordinate 5,455 of ML259714.1, read as the reverse complement.
GAGCTTAGTAGGTTATTATCGCCGATTTGTGGAGGGCTTTTCATCTATCTCCGCCCCGATGACCAGGTTGACTCATAAGGGTTAGGTCTACTTATCGGGTGGATTGGGCGGTTATTTACTCTTAACGGTTTGGCTTATCGGTTATCGACTTTTAAATGTATTAATCTGCTAGCCACCCGATAAGATATTGGGTGGATTGGTATCGGTTTAGCTCTTATCGGGTGGTTTATCGGCCTAATTAAGTCTATATTGTGTGCATTAATTACTTTTGTTGAAAGTGTAATGAAATAAATAAATGTAAAATCAAAATAGAACCTAAAGTCTTTCCCTTCCTCATCCTTACGACTCTGAGTGTGTGAAGATGCCAAACAGATACTCAAATCCATCACAAATGTCCGATTCAAGTACTGAGCCTCACCCACATCACATAGAAAACTCCATAGATAATGGTTCATTTCTTTAAGGGATGAGATGTGGACTTTGTGAAAAGTGGAAATGTTTTTTATATTTTATACGTATGGATAAAAATAAATTATATATATATTNCCAAATCTTCAACGCATGAACAATAGCTGCCAACTCCAAATCATGAATTGGATAGTTCTTCTCATGAACCTTCAACTGACGTGAAGCATAGGCTATAACATTGCCATCCTACATCAAAACTGCACCAAGTCCTACCCGTGAAGCATCACAATACACGGTATATGGCCCTGAACCTATGGGCAATACTAACACCGGTGTCGTGGTCAAGGTTGTCTTGAGCTTCTGAAAGCTCGCCTCACATTCATCAGACCACCTAAACTGGGCACCCTTCTTAGGGGTGTTCAAAACCGATCTGAAACCGAAAACCGATTTGAAACCGAAGCTTAATGACTTATTGGTATCGGGTTAACAGTTTAACGGACGGGGAACGAATTGAAATTTTTTTATTAACGGCTTATTGGTTTGGGGCGGATTATTCAATTTTCTTAACGGATAATCCATTAATCCGTTAAGAATATATATATATATATATATATATATTCTTAACGGATTAATGGATTATCCGTTAAGAAAATTGAATAATCCGCCCCAAACCAATAAGCCGTTAATAAAAAAATTTCAATTCGTTCCCCGTCCGTTAAACTGTTAACCCGATACCAATAAGTCATTAAGCTTCGGTTTCAAATCGGTTTTCGGTTTCAGATCGGTTTTGAACACCCCTAAGAAGGGTGCCCAGTTTAGGTGGTCTGATGAATGTGAGGCGAGCTTTCAGAAGCTCAAGACAACCTTGACCACGACACCGGTGTTAGTATTGCCCATAGGTTCAGGGCCATATACCGTGTATTGTGATGCTTCACGGGTAGGACTTGGTGCAGTTTTGATGTAGGATGGCAATGTTATAGCCTATGCTTCACGTCAGTTGAAGGTTCATGAGAAGAACTATCCAATTCATGATTTGGAGTTGGCAGCTATTGTTCATGCGTTGAAGATTTGGAAGCATTATCTGTATGGGGTGCCCTGTGAGGTGTTCACGAATCATAAGAGCTTGTAGTATCTGTTCAAGCAGAAAGAGTTGAATATGAGGCAAAGGAGATGGTTAGAGCTGTTGAAGGATTATGACATTACCATCTTGTATTATCCGGGGAAGGCCAATGTGGTGGCCGATACCTTGAGTTGGAAGTCAGCCAGTATGGGTAGTCTCGATTACCTATCGGTCGGAGAGCGACCGTTTGCTTTGGATGTTCAGGCTTTGGCCTACTGATTTATAAGATTGGAGGTTTCCGAGACTGGCAGTGTTTTGGCCCATACTGTAGCCCGTTCTTCATTGTATGACTGTATTCGGGGCAGGCAGTATGATGATCGTCATTTATGTGTTCTTAGAGATACGGTTCGGCACGGAGGTGCCAAGAAGGTCACATTTGATAGTGAGGGAGTCTTAAAGATGCAGGGCCGTATTTGTGTGCCTGATGTTGATGGTATTCGTGAGTTGATATTACATGAGGCCCATAGTTCCCGGTATTCCATTCATCTGGGCGCCGCAAAGATGTATCAGGACTTGCGGCAACACTATAGCATATGTGGCTCAGTGCTTGAACTGTCAGCAGGTTAAGTACGAGCACCAGAGACCCGGTGGTTTGATGCAGCAAATTGAGCTTCCCGAGTGAAAGTGGGAGCGTATCACCATGGATTTTGTAGTTGGACTCCCACGGACTCAGAGGATGTTTGATGCGGTGTGGGTCATTGTGGATAGGCTGACCAAGTCAACACACTTCATTCCGGTATCAATTTCGTATTTTTCAGAGAAGTTGGCAAGGATCTATATGAGAGAGATTGTTCGATTGCATGGTGTACCCGTGTCCATTATTTCCGACCGAGGTACTTAGTTTACCTCCTATTTCTAGAGGGTATTTCAGCGTGAGCTGGGCACACGGGTTGATTTGAGCACATCATTTCATCCTCAGACGGACGGACAGTCCGAGCGTACCATTCAAATTTTGGAGGATATGTTGCGGGTATGTGTCATTGACTTTGGAGGTTCATGTGACCAGTTCTTGCCTTTATCTGAGTTTGCCTACAACAACAACTATCAGTCGATCATTCATATGGCTCCGTATGAGGCGATGTATGGTAGGCGGTGTCGGTCGCCAGTCGGGTGGTTTGAGCCGGGAGAGGCTAGATTGTTGGGTTCTGAGTTAGTCCAGGATGCATTGGACAAGGTGAAGGTCATACAGGATAGACTTCGTACAACTCAGTCTAGGAAGAAGAGTTATGCGGATCGCAGAGTTCGAGATTTGGCATTTATGATAGGTGGACGGGTATTTCTTCGGGTGTCGCCCACGAAGGGCGTGATGAGGTTCGGAAAGAAGGGTAAGTTGAGCCCTAGGTAAATTGGTCCATTTGAGATTCTGGATAAGGTAGGGGAGGTGGCCTACATAATTGCTTTGCCACCGAGTTTATCAGTCGTGCATCCGGTGTTTCACGTATCTATGCTTCGGAAGTATATTGCCGATCCCTTTCATTGTAACGACCCAGCTGGTCGTTTTGTGTNTCCGAGCAGCATTTTGAGCAAACGACCTCGGAATCGAGTTCTGACAGCTCCAGCAGCTCCGGATGATGATTTTGGACTTGGGAGTGTGGTCGCCTCAGGTTTATGATGACCCGGGAGTGTTTCGGTACCTGAATCGGAATTCAGGATTTCATAAGATTTGGAATTTAGCCTGGAATTGGACCTCGTGATATCATGGTCCGAATGGAATTCCGAAACTGGAAATAGTTCCGTATAGTCATTTATGACTTGTCTGCAAAATTTGGGGTCATCCGGAGCAGTATATACCCGTTCGACGTATTGATGAGCCATTTGATTTTCCTTGAAATCCTAAATTTGATCTAAGGGGTTTTGGAGAGTGATTCTTGGTTTGAATGATGTTTTTAGTGTTCTGGGAGCTCGAGCGAGCCCGTCATGTGATTTGGGACTCGTTGGTATAACTTGTCGAGGGCTCGGGTGGGCCCAGGGGTCTCCCGGACCCCGATTGGGGTAAAAAACCAGCAAAACTCATAGCTGGTGGGAATTTACTGGTGTGACTGCACCTGCGGTCCATGAGCCGCAGGCGCGAGGTTCGCACCAGCGGAAATCCCTTCGCAGGAGCGGCCTTTTCTCCGCAGGCGCAGACAAAAGCCCGCAGGCGCGACCTTTTCTCCGCATGCGCAGGCAAAAGCACGCAGGCGCGACCTTCCCTAAGGGCCCAGGCCATCGCATGTGCGGCCAATTTCCCGCAGGTGCAAGTCCGCACCTGCGATCCAAGGTCCGCAGGTGCGAGAAATCCCCCAGTGCCCCGGCCTTTTTTCGCAGGCGCGACCCTTTATTCCGCAGGTGCGGAAACTGCTGGGCAGTCCTATTAAAAAGCCCAAGTCGTGAATTCTTTTCCCAAAAATCATATTTCCTCCATTGTTGACGACCCCAAGAGCTCCAGAACGGGTATTTCGGCCTAGAAACTCAGGTAAGTGATTCCCTAACCCTCCGCATGTCAATTTCTTCCGTTCTTTGAGAATTTCCTCTTCCTAATTCATAGAAATTCATAAGAAATTGTTGGGGAGAATAGAGGGTTTTGATGAAAATGTGAATTCTGATTTTTGGGCCATTGAGGGATGATTAATTGAGTTAATCTTGATCCTTAGGCGACGTATAGCGCGTTTCTTCAAGAATTATAATTTTCCGGACGCCGAGGCTCGGAGTTGAATTTCCAAAGTACGTCAAGAATACGTTTTTAAGGAAATATTTGATAAATCCTCCTCGAATCTTCCTAAATTGATATAATTATGTGCTTTTGGCTAGTTGCGAGCCATCGAGGGTGATTCGGAGGATTCGTGCGTCGTGTTGATTGGTCCGTTGGCCGGAGGAGCACTTGTCCAGGTGAGTCTCCTTTCCAAACTTTGTAAGGGGAAAACGTCCCCTAGGCTCTTTGTTGCTAATTGTGCTTGTTGAGGGGGCTATGTACGCACCACATGA
>ML259712.1:900-16903 GCA_005239495.1 Nicotiana undulata | reverse complement strand
GGTCCTCTTGGAATCTCTCAATTAACTCAAGGAAGAAGATGGAAATGGAGGAAAATGAACTAAGCCCGCTATAAAAATACACTGCCCAGGGATTTACCCTAATGCGAACGCACCCTGAGCAGTGCGTTCGCGATGCTTTAAATTGGCCAGGCCCACAGGGCCTTCTACGCGAACGCAAGGTAGGGTTCGCGAACGCGAAGACAAACGGCATCTGGGCCGGCACAAATGGCTGGACCCAATGCAATCACGACATAGGGCCCGCAAACGCGGAGGCTAGCTGGGCTAGACCTTCGCGAACGTGGCGGAGGGGTGCGAACGCGAAGGCCAGGGGGCCCAACCCATCGCGAATGCGGGCTGGGGAACGCGAATGCATAGAGCATCCATATCCCCTGCCCAATTCCTTCTTCGCGAACGCGGCCACCCTCCCGCGAACGCGAAGAAGGAAACCGGATACAGAAAATTCTTGTTTTTAGCATTTAGCTCCGAGGGGTCCGAAACTCACTCGAGCCCCCCAAGACCCCTTCCAAAGGCACCATCAAGTCTGTATTCATGATACGGACTCACTCGAACTTCCGGAATGTGAAAAACAACAATGAAACTCAGAATTTGACCCCAAAACCAAGTTGAATCAACACTTTGAACTTAGAATTCTAGAATTCATTTCAATGTGCCGAACCGGCCTATACTACTCAAAATAACTTCAAATTTTGCAGACAAGTCATAAATGACATAACAGAACTAGTACCGGTCTTGAAATTTCATTCGGACCTCGATATCAAAAAATCACGTTCCAAACCAAATTTCAAATTTAAGGAAATCCTTATTTCCATATCGGGCGCCGAAACGCTCCCGGGTTATCAAAAACCCATTCCGAACATATGCTCAAGTCCAAAATCATCATACGAAGCTACTGATACTGTCGGAACTCGATTCTGAGGTCGTTTGCTCAAAATGTTGACCTAAGTCAAACTTGGCCAAATAAGCCAACCTTAAGGAACCAAGTGTTCCTATATTGCTCAAAACACTTCCAAATCCTGAACCACCTGTCCCCGCAAGTCACAAATCTCAAGAAGCCTCTCTGGGAAGACTTAGACAGGGGAACGGGGTCCGATAACGTAAAATGACCGATCGGGTCGTTACAGTCTCCCCCTCTTAAACAAACGTTCGCCCTCGAACGAGACTAGAATCGTACCTGAAGTGCTGAATAGCTATGGATATCTGCTCCGCATGTCCTCCTCGGACTCCCAAGTCGCCTCATCGACTGGTGGGCCCCTACACTGGACCTTCACGGCAGAAACTCTCTTAGACCTCAACTGGCGGTCCTGCCTATCAATAATAGCAATTGGCTCCTCCTCGAAGCCCAACTTCTCATCTAGGTGAATAGTGCTAAAATCAACCACGTGAGAGAAATCGACATGATATCTCCGGAGCATAGATACATGAAAAACCGGATGAACTCCGGATAAACTGGGAGGTAACGCTAGCTCATTAGCAACCTCTCCGACTCGCCTCAATACCTCGAAAGGACCTATAAACCTTGGGCTCAGCTTGCCCTTCTTCCCGAATCTCATGATGCCCTTCATCGGCGAAACCTTCAGTAGAACCTTATCTCCCTCCACAAATGCTACATCACGCGGCCTCTGATCCGCGTAACTCTTCTGTCTGGACTGTGCTGAGCGGAGTCTCTCCTGAATCAACTTCACCTTCTCCAGAGCATCTCTCACCAGATCCATGCCATATAACTTAGCCTCGCCAGACTCAAACCACCGGATAGGAGAACGACACCGCCGACCATACAAAGCCTCAAATGGAGCCATCTCGATGCTGGACTGATAACTATTATTGTACGCAAACTCCGCCAAAGGAAAAAACGGGTCCCACTGACCCCCAAAATCAAGCACACATGCCCTGAGCATATCCTCCAATATCTGAACCGTACGCTCTGACTGGCCATCCGTCTGAGGGTGAAATGCTGACTGAGATCTATCTGAGTTCCCATCTCACTGTGCAATGTTCTCTAGAAGTGTGAGGTAAGTTGAGGACCTCGATCTGATATAATGGACACTGATATACCGTGTAACCGAACTATCTCCCGAATATAAATATGGGCTAGCCTCTCTAAAGTGTAAGTGGTAGCCACAGGAATGAAATGCCCCGATTTGGTCAATCTATCCACAATGACCCAGATCGCGTCAACCTTCTGCAAAGTCCGAGGCAACCCAACCACGAAGTCCATAGTGATGCACTCTCATTTCCACTCAGGAATGGGCATCTACTGAAGTAGGCCTCCCGGCCTCTGATGCTCGTATTTAACCTGTTGGCAATTGAGGCACCTAGCCACACACTGCACAATGTCTTTCTTCATCCGCCTCCACCAGTAAGGCTGCTTCAAATCACAATACATCTTCGTCGCACCCGGATGAACATAATACCGAGAACTGTGGGCCTCCTCTAGAATCCTCTTCCTCAAGCCATCAATATTAGGAACACATAAACGGACCTGGAGTCTCAAGACACCATCCTTGCCCAAAGTAACCTCCTGGGCCCTTCCATGGACCACCGTCTCCCGAAGCTCTGCTAAGTACGGATCATCAAACTGTCGGGCCTTAATCTCTCCCAATAACGAAGACTGAGCAACCACATGGGTTAGAACTCGACGAGGCTCCGAAAGGTCTAATCTCACAAGGCGATTAGCCAAGGACTGAATGTCTAAGGCTAGAGGTCTCTCCTCAGCTGCGATGTAGGCCAAGCTACCCATACCCTCTGCCCTCCTGCTCAAAGCATCTGCCACCATATTTGCCTTGCCCGGATGATAAAGAATAGTAATATCACAATCTTTCAACAACTCAAGCCACCTACACTGCCTCAAGTTAAGATCCCTCTGCTTGAATAAGTGCTGCAAACTGCGGTGGTCTATATAAACCTCACAAGACACACCATACAAGTATGTGAAACATGAAAGTTGTATATCTTAAAGTCTAGTTTTCAGAACATTAAACCATTTGTCATTTGGAGTTTTGTGCAAAAAGTTATGACCGATTGAAGATGGCTGGTGGGGCAGTTTCGCCAGAATTTTCTGATGCGTGGAGCCGACTTTAGAAGCTCATATCTCGGAATATATAAAGAGTTATATGGTGTATAACCTATCACATTAAAGATCTTCTAGTCTAGTTTCTAAATATTTAAACCGTTTGTTAGTTGGATATTTCTACAAGGAGTTATGGGTGTTTTAACAGAAGGTGTTCAACAAAAAAAAGTTATAATAGGATGTACAACCTGCACATCACAAGTCCAAGGTACAACTCGATGAAGCATGGGCAGATTGTTTTAAACACGAATTTTGGCCATTTCTTTCATTTCTTTCATTTGGCTTGGATGATTTGTGGAGAGCTCAAGGAGGGATTTTCACCAAGCAACACAAGGTAAGTGATTTCTTCCTATTTTTGAGTTAAATATGTGATCTTACATGGATTTAGACATGGAAAAATTTGTATAAATTTGGGATTTTCGGGGAAGACTTAGAACTTGGTTTTTTGGACTTTTACCATGAATTTGAGCATGAAAATTGTAAAAAAATTTATATTTGAGTTAGTAAAGTTATGGGTAGAGTTTATCTGCGAGAAATTTCAGAATCCGGGCACGTGGGCTCGAGGGCATTTTGGTCAATTCCTCGAGCGGAGATGGGAGTTTATATAATCTGAATTTTTAACAAATATTTGAGTATATTTTTCATTGATTTATCATTATTTGGATAGTTTGGGGGCGTTGCGCATCCATTGAAGTCGTCTTAGAGGCTTGGAAGCCAGGTATGAATCTTCGGAGCGAGGTGAGTCTCCTTTCCAACCTTGTAAGAGGGAATTGTCCCCATAGGTATTCTATTTGTTGTGTATACTTGTTTTGGGGGATACATACGTACAAAGTGACGAGAGTCCGTACGTAGCTGTTATGTCATGTCGGATAGTTTAGGGCCCACAACATGCCTTGTGTTCTTTGTTGTGATGTTTTATATGTGGTGAAGTCCTGTTATACGTAGTTTTATTTCTATGAGATTTATGGAAGTTAAAATAACATGAAAAGGAACTATTTTACAAAAATATAATATGAAAGGGATTGTTTTACGGGAAGTAATACGAAAGCAATTGATTATGGAAAGTAATATGAAAAGAAAAGAATATTGTGTGTGCATGTGAACGCTTCACAATTTACTTTCCGCGAGCGATGTGTGATTTCCCCCACTCTCCTGGAGCGGGCCGTACGCCACAGCGGATTAAAAGGTGCACTTTTGGGACGGGCCGTTCGATCCTCGGCAGTGCACCTGTGAGATTATACTATGATAAGCATGAACTTTTGGGATGGGCCGTTCGATCCTCGATAGTGCATAGCTATTTTTCCTTGAAAGATGCACTTTTGGGACGGGCCGTTCGATCCTCGGCAGTGCATAGCTATTTTTCCTTGAAAGAAGCACTTTTGGTTCGGGCCGTTCGATCCACGGCAGTGTGCAGACATGACTATGGTAAGCATGCACTATTGGGACAGGTCGTTCGATCCTCAACAGTACATAGCTATTTTTCCTTACGACTCCGGCCGGTTGTCTTACTCCTGTGTGCGCATGACTATATGGTATTGTTTCTTGGATATTGACTTGGAAAATAATTGAGGAAAAGAAAGTGGAAATATTTAATTACTTTAGCATTTAGGGAAAGGGAAAGTGGAAATTGTTATTTACTTTCGGCATTTACTTGGATTTCCTGTACTTCATACGTATTTGCTGCCCACTGTCTCATGTGCTTACTGTTTCATTATATCATGTTATATTATACTGATGGACCTTAGTGAGTGTCGAGTCGACCTCTCGTCACTACTTCTTCAAGATTAGACGGGATACTCACTGGGTACATACTTGTTTATGTACTCATGCTACACTTTCTGTGCATTTTGTTGCACAGGTACCTTCATAGTACAGGGATTGATTTGGAGACTTACTCGGGTTGCATTCATCCGGAGGAGTTCCGCAGCTGACATAGTCTCCCTTCTATGTCTTTACATTTTTATCTCTATTGCCTTTGTCCAATTTATTTCTCGAACAAGAATTGTATAATTGTATAAATTCTTAAAAATTGCTCATGCACTTGTGTCACCAGGTTCTGGGGATGTGTTGGTATTTCTTTTATTATTTTAAGTTGATTCCATGCCGTATTTAATTTACGAGGTTTTCAAATTATTTGGTTATGAAATGCAGAAAAAGGCATGATTTCGAAAATATTAAGCATGAAGTTGTTTGAACCAGATCAGGGATTGGCTTGCCCGACAGTGTGTCCGGCGCCATCACGACCCATAGATTTTGGGTCGTGACAACGTGGTATCATAGCTAAATCAATACATAAATCAATATCTCGATCCGGAGGCATGCCTGGAAGGTCTGAAGGAAACACATCTGCAAACTCTCGAACAACTAGCACCGAATCAATAGTCGGAGACTCGGCGGTGGTGTCCCGCACATAAGCAAGATAAGTCAAACAACCCTTCCCAACCATATGCCGAGCCTTCAGGAAGGAGATGACCCGGCTGGATTCACTAACTGAAGAACCTCTCCACTCCAGCCTCGGCGACTCAGGCAGAGCTAAAGTGACCGTCTTGGCATGCCAATCTAGCACAACATGATAAGGAGATAGCCAATACATTCCTAGGATAACCTCAAAATCAATCATATCCAGCAATAAAAGATCTACTCTGGTCTCGAAACCGCAGAAAGTGCTTACACAAGACCGATAGACCCGGTCTACCACCACAGAATCGCCCACATGAGTGACACATATATAGGAGAACCCAAGGACTCACGAGGAACATCCAGAAAATGAGAAAATAGTACTGAAACATATGAATACGTGGATCCTAGATCAAATAGTACCGAAGCCTCTTTACCACATACTGAGATAATACCTGTGATCACGGCGTCTGAGGCCACTGCATCTGATCTGGCCGGAATGGCATAAAATCTGGCTGAGGCTCCTGAAGATTGAATCCCCTAGAGTGAACAGGAGCTAATTGACCTCCCCCTGACTGGCCTCCCCTTCTAGGACGACCCCTGCCGACCTGTCCTCCACCTCTAGGTGGCCGGACTTCTGGTGCTGGACCCATAGGCTGATAACCCTGCTGCACTGCCTTGCCCCGAAGCCTGGGACAATACCTTTGCATATGACCTAGATCTCCACACTCATAGCAACCTCTAGGTACCATAGTCTGCTGCCCCGAAGAGGAAGACCCTTGAATAGTCAAGAAGCGATGTGGACCCTCAGGCATAGCACTAAAATAAGAACCGGAGGATCTCTGGCGACTATAGTAACCACTGGGTTAACCTTGAGTAGCTGGAGGACGATAGGAGCGCTCTGGCATGGCGCTGAACTGAGGCCTCACCGGACCACCTCGAGGAGGTAGTGGAGGTGCTAAATATGGAGGCCTGTTGGGCTGACCACCCCCGAACTGACCTCTGCTCATAGTCGGAGCATCCCTGAAATCCCCTGAGAACCTAGCCCTCTTATCCTGCTGACCCTGCTGACCCTGTTCCCTGCTCCTCAACCGATTCCCCTCAATCCGTCGAGCTATCTCAACTACAAGCTGGTAAGGAGTACCCATCTCCACCTCTCGGGTTATGGTGGCCCTAATACCTGGGTGTAACCCGCCTACAAACTGACGCACTCTCTCGGCATCGGTAGGCAATATCATAAGTGCATGGCGTGACAACTCTGAAAATCTGGCCTCATAATCTGTCACTGTCATCTGCCCCTGCTCTAGCTGCTCAAACTGACGCCGCAACTCTTCCCTCTCAGAGGGTGGAATATATCTGTCTAGAAACACCTGCACGAACTGATCCCAAGTGACAGGAGGAGAATCTGCTGGTCTACTGAGAATATAAGACTGCCACCACCTGCGAGCTCTGCCCTCCAACTGAAATGTGGTGAAATCCACTCTATCGGACTCCAAAATCCTCATGTTGTGCAGTCTGTCCCTGCACCTATCGATGAAATCCTGGGCATCCTCACCCCGATCACCCCCGAAGACTAGAGGGCGAAGTCGGGTCCATCTATCCAACATCTTCTGCTGGACACCCTCTGCAACTGACCTGGGCTCTGGGGCTGCTACTACAGGCTGAACCCCACCCACGGGCGGTGTACCCGGGGTATTACGTGTTGCTGCTGCCTATCCTGTGGCCTAATCGGTAGGGGTTTGGACTCCCCCTCCCGCTTGAGAAGTAGCAGGGTCAACTGGAAATAAACCAGCCTGGGACATAGTGTCCATGAATCTCAGCATACGGCCCATGACCTCCTGGAGGCCTGGCGCCGTCATGAAATCCACTGGAGCAGGTGCTACTGGAGGCACCTCATTCTGCTCCTCTATAATAGGGTCATCTGGTGGTGCCACTGGTATAGCTGGGGAGCTCCCTCGTCCCCTACCTCGAGCAGGTGCTCTACCCCTGCAACTGCCACGACCTCGGGCGGCGGGGGCAGCAGCATCTCCCGGATCAGGAGCATCGGATGCACGCGTCCTCACCATCTGTGAGAGAATAGAAGAATAAGTTTAAGTACATCATTGATTGCACGACAGAATATGAATAAAGGGAGGTTTACTAACACCCTATAGCCTCCTAAAGATAAGTACAGACGTCTCCGTACCGATCCACAAGACTCTACTGGGCCTGCCCGTGACTCATGAGACTTACGTGAACCTAGAGCTCTGATACCACGTTGTCACGACCTAGAATCCTAATCCAGGTCGTGATGGCGCCCAACGACGGGGTTAGGCAAGCCAACGTAAATTTCACTAAGTGCTTATCTTTACTTGATTCAATTATTCACCCATTTACCGAATTTAACAAGTTAAATCGTGATATCAAAAGGTAATAACTCAGTGGTAGATAGAGTAGCTATAAAGAAGCGCGAGCCAAAAATACAAGCACGTATATATACAACCCAAAATCCCAAAACAACTACTACGTGTGTGCCAGGAACTAGTGTCACGAGTGTCATGGGCATACTAACTGAATATACAAAGGATAATAATATATACAATCCCGTTGTCTGCATGAATAGACGGGAAACAAAAGTAAATGAAACTCCATGGTGCTGCTGGGGATCGCCAGAGGAAGCAGCTCACCGTGAAGTCAAGTCCGCTACGGTCACTATCTAGATCCGGTCTGATAACCAGATGCACCAGCCTCAGAACCTGTACAGTTAAGTACAGAAGTGCAGCATGAGTACATATTAAATAAATATGTACCCAATGAGTATCCTGTCTAATCTCGAAGAAGTAGTGACGAGGAGTCGACTTGACACTCACTAAGGTCCAACAGTATGATATAACAATGATAAAATAAAAGCAGTAGACATGTAAGAGAGTGAGTAGCAATTATGTATAAAGCACATAAATCCAAGAAAAATACTGGAACAATAACAATGGCCACTTTCTTTCCTCCAAATATTTAATACAAGTCAATATCCATGAAACAATGCCAAATACTCATGTGCACACAGGAATAAGACAACCGGCCGGAGTCATAAGGAAAAATAGCTATGCACTGCCGAGGATCGAACGACCCGAACCATAAGTGCGTCTTTCAATGTAACCATATCATAACATAGTACAACTTCGTCCATGCACTGCCGAGGATCGAACGGCCCGTACCAAAAGTGCATTCTCAATTATATCATCTATGTGCACTGCCGAGGAATGATCGGCCCATCCCAAAAGTGCACCTTTCAATCCGCCGTGGCGTACGTACCGCTCCCATGAGAGTGGGGGAAATCACACATCGCTCGCGGAATGTAAATTGCGAAGCGGTCTTATGCACACACAATAACTTAGAAAACTTACTTTCCATAACCAATTCCTTTCAATTCAACAATTTCCATAAAAGCCTCAGAGAAACAATACTATACATAACATGATCTCATAGTACATATGGCGTTACAAGGAAGCATATAAGGCATTTCAAGGAAAGCATATAAGTCATTTCAAGGAAAGCATATAAGGCAAGGCATTACAAAGAAACATATGGGGCATGATGTGGGCCTAACTACCCGGACATAACAATGATAGCCGCTACGTACGGACTCTCGTCACTTGGTGCGTACGTAGCCCCCAAACAAATTACACATAGCATATACATCGCCTATATGGACAATTCCCTCTTACAAGGTTAGAAAGGAGACTCACCTCGTGTCGAATCTACCCCTCGGATCAATGATGCGCCCGAAACTCCGAACTCTACTCTTGAGGGTTCGCAACTAGACAAATATAGTATAATTACATCAATTCATGTTCAAAGAAAAAGGATTATCTCATTTATCCCAAAATTCACATTCTTGAAGAATTTCTAAATTTCAACCCTGGGCCCGCACGCTCGAATTCCGAAAATTCTCGAAGGAATCACTCACCCATAGCCTAAGGATCATTAATATGTGATTTCTACTTGAATTCATGGCCTTAAACGAACAATTTGCAAATCCCTCGAAAGCCATAAAATTCCTACCCAAATTCATGATTTTGATAAATTCGTAGAGGATTTAACTAGAAATTGATGTTTAAACTCGGTGTTAATAAGAAATTTACTTACCTCGAGTACTAGGTTGAATGGTCCTCTTGGAAGCTCTCAATTAACTCAAGGAAGAAGATGGAAATGGAGGAAAATGAACTAAACCCGCTATAAAAATACACTACCCAGGGATTTACCCTATGCGAACGCACCCTGGGCAGTGCATTCGGGATGCTTTAAATTGGACAGGCCAACATGGCCTTCTACGCGAACGCGAGGGAGGGGTCGCGAACGTGAAGACAAACGGCAGTTGGGCCGGCCCAAATGGCTGGACCCAATGCAAACGCGACGGAGGGCCGGGAACGCGGATGCTAGCTGGGCTAGACCTTCGCGAACGCGGCTGGAGGGGTGCGAATGCGAAGGCTAGGGGGCCAACCCATCGCGAACGAGGGCTGGGGAACGCGAACGCATAGAGAATCCGTAGCCCCTGCCCAATTCCTTCTTCGCGAACGCGGCCACCCTCCCGTGAACGCGAAGAAGGAAACTAGACACAGAAAATTCTGATTTTTAGCATTAAGCTCCGAGGGGTCTGAAACTCACCCGAGCCCCCGGGACCCCGTCCAAAGCCACCAGCAAGTCTGTATTCATGATACGGACTCGCTCGAACTTTCGGAACGTGAAAAATAACAACGAAACTCAGAATTTGACCCCAAAACCAAATTGAATCAACACTTTGAACTTAGAGTTCTAGAATTCATTTCAATGCTCCGAACCGGACTATACTACTCAGAATGACTTCAAATTTTGCAGAAAAGTCATAAATGACATAACGGAACAATTCCCCACATCGGAATTTCATTCGGACCTCGATAGCAAAAAATCACGTTCCAAACCAAATTTCAAATTTAAGGAAATCCTTATTTCCATATCGGGCGCCGAAATGCTCTCGGGTTATCAAAAACCCATTACGAACATACGCTCAAGTCCAAAATCATCATACAAAGCTACTGACACTGTCGGAACTCGATTCCGAGGTCGTTTCTCAAAATGTTGACTGAAGTCAAACTTGGCCAAATAGGCGAACCTTAAGGAACCAAGTGTTCCTATATTGCTCAAAATACTTCCAAATCCTAAACCACCAGTCCCCGCAAGTCACAAATCACAAGAAGCCGCTCTGGGAAGACTTAGACAGGGGAATAGGGTCCAATAACGTAAAACGACCGATCGGGTCGTTCAGCAAATACGACATTTAGGTCGTTAATGCGAAGGCATCATGAATTTTGAAAGGTTCGCAATTGCGATAATTGCAACCTATTAAGTGGAATTTAAGACGGGATTTTCACTCATTTTTCAATTCTTTCAAACCCTAAACCTCCATAGACGATTTTCAAAAGACCCAAACTTCTCCAAACCATAAGTAAGTGATTTCTAACCAATTCCTTTCAATCTCTTACTATTTTTAACAAGATTTCAACCTAGAATCTAGAATTTTCATGGTAAAAATGGGTATTTTTTTGTAGAACTTAGGAATTTTGAGATTTGGGAATTTAGACCTCGAATTGAGGTCGGATTTCGAAACCAATTATATATCCGGGCTCAGGAGAAAATGGGTAAACGAGTTTTGGTCCGAACCTCGAGTTAAGACCAAGCGGGCCTAGTGTCGATTTTGTCTTTTGATAGGAAAACATAGGAATACCATGATTTTTCATTAAAGTTAATGCCGTTAGCAATAATTAATGATATTGAACCAATTGTGAAAAGATTCGAGCGGGCTAGAGGCAAATTCTAAAGAAAAATCCATGCTTGAGCAGTGGATTGCTTGTGAGACCGAGGTAAGTGTTGGTTTAACCTTGACTTGAGGGAATATGAATCCCCAATTTAAATGTTATGTGAGATTGCATGTGTGTGGTGTATAGGTGAGGTAAAGAGTATCTATGCACCACAAAATTATCTGTTTAACATGATTTATTCCCCGTTTCCAATTCATTATATTCCTGTCTTGATTGTTTTCATGATTTTTATGCCTCCATGTCTACTTATTTTCGTCAACTTGTTGTTAAGCATTGTTTCAAGTATTTTGGAAGTGTTAGTTGTTCCCTTGGCTTCATTGTGGTACATAAAAAGGTTGATCTAGTTGACAGTGTTTTACGATACATTCCGGTTGGTTTCATTGTGAAATGATAATTGATGGAGTTTATGAATAGTACAACTTTCTGTTTACAATTGTTGAGACATAAATATTGTGAAAGGCTTTGACTTAAATTGTGAAATCTTTTATTAAATAAAGAGATGTGATTATGTGGTGGCAGTGGGTTGCACGCCGCAACAAAAAGTAATAAGCGTGGACAGGTGGGATTGGGTTGCACGCCGCAACAAGAGAAATAAGGGTGATATATGTAGGGAGGAGCAATAAGGGTGGACATGTGGGAGTGGGTTGCGCCGCAACAAGGAGCAATAAGGGAGGATATTCATGTTTACTGATTTTATGATAAAAATTGGAAAACTCATTGTTTTATTGTTGTTATTTCATACTCTACACTTACGGTTATTTTAAATTGAAACTCAAATTTTTTTGTGAGGATTGGTTATAGCTGTGATCTGGAAAAGTTATCTGAGTTATTTTATTAGTTGCTACAAATTATTGTTTATTTAGTTTAGAATTTCCTTCCTGCTTTATTATACATTGTACACGGGTGATATTGTAAATGCCCCGACGTAGCCTCGTTACTACTTCGTCGAGGTTAGGCTCGGCACTTACCAGTACATGGGGTCGGTTGTACTGATATTGTACTCTACACTTCTTGTGCAGATCCAGGTTCCGGCCAGAGTTGAGTTATCGAGTAGTAGTTGAGCATTCGTATGGAGATAAGAGATAGATCTGTTGTCGTCCGCAGATTCCTGGAGTCTTCTCTTTATTATTCAGATTGTTGTTTTATTTCATTCAAAATAAATACATATTTTCTTTCAGCCCAATACTTGTAGTATTCTTTAGTAGTTCGTGAATTGTGACACCAGACCCTGGTAGTTATATTTAGTATTAGTTCATGGTTCGTCTCATTATTTCAAATATTATTATTGACTCATCTATTGGATAGTATTAGATTTCGCATTATTTTAAACTGCTTACTTATATTCAATTAAACTATTTTAAGAAAATAGTTAGTTAAATTCTAACATTGGCATGCCTAGTACGTGTGGTGTTAGGCGCCATCACGATCCCGTGGGTTGGGAATTTGGGTCGTGACAAGTTGGTATCAGAGCACTAGGTTGCCTAGGTCTCACAATTCACGAACAAGCTTAATAGAGTCTGAAGGATCGGTATGGAGACGTCTGTACTTATCTATCAGAGGCTATGAATTTAGTAAAAAACTCATTTTATTTCTACTCTGTCGTGCGGTTCATGTTATCTCAAATACTGATAGAACTCTTCTATTCTCTCGTAAATGGCGAGAACACGTGATTCTTCTTCCGCTGACCAACAATCAGGTGATATGCAATTCTTAGTTTCGTTGTGTTTTTTCGCGTTTTGAGAATTTGATCGAGTCCGTATCATGAATACAGACCTGTCAGTGCCTTTGGACGGAATCCCGGGGGGCTCGGGTGAGTTTCGTACCCCTCGGAGCTAAATGCTAAAAACCAGATTTTGCCCAGTTTGGTTTCCTTCTATGCGTTCGCGGGTGTACACATGCGTTCGCGAAGAAGGAGTTGGGCAGAGGTGAAAAATACTCTATGTGTTCGCATAGGCTCGCATGCGTTCGCATAGGGTAAGTCAATGGGTCGGCCAAATTTTGTTCTATGCTGTCACACCCCTCCCACCGCGTTCGCGTAGGTCTAGCCCGACCAGCCTCCGCGTTCACGAACCTCCTCCGCGTTCGCATAGAAGGGCCTTCAGGGGTCCTGGTCATTGGCCTTCGTAAACGCATTACCCCTGTCGCGTTCGCATAGAAGGGGGCAGCTGGGCAGATTGATTAAAACAGCACTTAGACACTTTTAGGCCATTTTCATCTTGGGCGACTTGGGGAGCTTACAAAGGGGAGATTCGACCTAAGGTAATTAATTCCTACTATAAAGTGAGTTTAATACTTGAATTTTGGGTAGATTAGCACACAAAAAGTGGTAGAAACCATGGGGTTAGAGTAAAACCTAGGGCTTTGATAAAAACGAGAATTTACCAAGGAACTTGTTATGAAATCATGCAAAAACTATATGATATTGATCCTTAGGTTATGGGTGATTATTTCCCTTAAAACTTTTCGGAATCCGAGCATGTGGGCCCGGGGGTGTATTTTGGGATTTTGCAAATTAGGTTGATATAATCATTTAAATAGGAGATTGTGGACTTTTGAGCTTAGATTGATTTATTTATGTGATGTTTGTCTAGTTTCGAGTCCTTGGGCGACGAATTTGGAGTTTCGGGCGCATTTTTGACCCAGAAAGTAGGCTTGAAATAAGGTAAGTCTCCTTTCTAACTTTGTAAGAGGGAATTGTCCCTGTAGGTGAAATAACGAATTTATATGCTACTATTTGTGGGGGGCTACGCACGCACGAAGTGACGAGAGTCCGTGCTTAGCTACTATTATGTTATGTCAGGGTAGTTTAGGATTCACAAGCATGTTTTATTTGTCGTATTTGTAATCGTAATGATAATTTAGGTTGCCTAATATCACGAATTATTAAGTGAACATCCAAAAGGGTATATTTCGCCATTTAAATTATTTGTCCTCCTCTGTAAGAATATTCTCTACTAAATTCTTGATTTTTTGTTGAATGTGTGTATATATACGGGTACCCGCGTCGCATGTATGATTCGCGAGCGGGGTAGCTCTACTATTATGCCTACCGCATCGCATGTACGATTCGCGAGCGGGGTAATAGATGCATCTATGGTTCGAGCCGTTCGACCCTTCGGCAGTGCACATTTATTATTTCGTCGTATCGGCCGTACGCTCAGGGCATGTTATGTGTTTGTTACCTGTTTGGTGTTTCTATGGTTATTTATCTGTTGAATATCCTGAAAAATGAAATTAGTGATCTGCACGATAGAGAACTTGACACATAAAGTTACTTGTAAGGAAAATTTGATGTTCCTGTCTGTATCACTTATAGATAATTGCCATTTTTGCTTAGCCTTATATTTAAAACATATTATTTTGGCCCTAGTAAGTGTCTTGTCGACCTCTCGTCACTACTTCTTCGAGATTAGGCGGGATACTTACTGGGTACATATTGTTTATGTACTCATGCTACGCTCTGTACTTAATTATACAGGTTCTGAGGCAGGTGCATCTGGGTATCAGTTCGGAGCTCATCCCTGACTTATACTTGGTTTAGACTTCACGGTGAGCTGTTTCTCTTGACGAGCTTCAGCAGCATTATGGAGCCTTTCCTTGTTATTTCTGTCTATATCTTTTCAGACAGTAGGACAGTCTCTTATTTCTTTTGATTTTACTTTACTAGAATGCCTGTAGACTTGTGACACTAGTTCTTGGCACGCACGTTAGTAGACTATTCTTTTGGGATGTAATTATTAAATTATGACTCTTTTTGGTTATTTCAGCTTGAAATTGCCTAGGTTATTCGTTATTTCCGAACGTCTTAAATTTAAACCAGGTAAATATTGGAAAAGTTTTGATAAAATAAATGAAACTCACTAGTAGATTAATGTTGGCTTGCTTGACGACAGTATTGGGCGCCATCACGATCTGGGTTAGGATTTGGGTCGTGACATATATAGTGATTATTTATCTGCCAGTGTGAATTAGAGGATGCTATTTCCCCTTAATTTGGTGCTTTGTAAAATTTTACATGAAAAATTTCTCTTGCTTGGCAAAAAAAAGGGTAAAATTTCTATTATATAGAAATAAGAAGATGGTTGACCAAGGATATAGTTTTCATTTAGCTCAAATATAATAGTGATTTGTTGAGGTGATTTTTTTCAAAGCTAACACTACACAATTCTAGATGATATCTCTTTCACTTCCCAATTCCATCTCCTATTCCAATTTGAGGTATACTTTTCTTTCAGCTTTTTCCCAGATATTTTTTCAGTTTGTAAAAAGATTGATTGTTTTACCTCTTTTTTTTTCCTGTTATACTTGTTCAATGTAACGACCCGGTCTGTCGTTACGTAGAACTTGCATTATAGTTATTGTTATTAACTTGTTATAGAATGATTATACTATATTTGATGTATTAGAGTTGGTAGGCTTGAAATCGAATGGTTGTAGCGAGAGTTCAGACACTTAGTCCTTAAAGAATAGCCTTAAAATGGAAAAAGTCAACTATTGGTAAACGACCTTGAAATGCGGATTTTATGGTTTGAATAGCTTCGTTAGGTGATTTGGGACTTAGGAATGTGTTCAGAATAATTTTGTGATGTCCGGTGTAGAATTACGCTTGAATTGGTGAAAGTTAGTTTTTGGCGATTCCGGTCGGCAGTGGAAAATAGGCTATCGGGGTCGGAATGGAATTCCG